>NJRL01000887.1:16374-38594 GCA_003063815.1 Aphaenogaster rudis
TTTTTTGTCAGATTATTGTAAGTGCCTTAAAAATCGTGGCGACCGTTACGAGGACCACCCTGTATAATTTAGGTTCTAATTTTTTCTCTTTAATTTTAATTACAATTTATTTATCTACGTATATAAAAGTTATATTCAATCTCTGTTTAATCATCAAAATTACGTTTTTAAATTTCCTAATTGAAACCTGTCTAGAAACGGATTTGTTTCGCGCGGAGTTAGCGTTGCAATTTCGAGGAAATGAAATGACAAATCCGACATTAATTGAAAAGCAAACAAATCATCTTTATGCACCACGGATAATATATGTGATTCTTTTAATAGCTTTTGACTATAAAGGGCTGAGGGCATGAGACTGACAATGAGTGTAGGAAGCCGCGAAATTGCGAATATTTTTCTCGTAGATGGGGATTATTGTAGCGCACATACAGACAATATTATATATTAAGTATATTTTAATCCATACGTCGTACTGACCTCGATTCTTGCGCTAATGAAATAGTAAAATACGTTTTCGCGTACTAAGTTACAAAATATTTCATTATCAGTAGCAAAGCTTTTTCTTGTTGTATCTTTTATTCGCGTCGCTTTGTGTCTTTGTTCTTCGGTAACGAGAGCCATCCCAGTCGAACTAATTAAATTTGTTAAATTGGACTACAATAGGAAAATGATCCTGGCTGGCCGATATCCGGAAGTCGGGGATTAACGCGTTCATTTCGATGTCCACTCAGTGAAATTCGTCGGAAAAAGATTGTCATTATGAAAATATTTGCAAAATATGGTAGAATTGTGATTTCAGAAATGAAAAAACTCATACATGAGATAAGAAATATTCAAAAAATTAAGTTATTTTTGTGATTGGCTTTAACAAAATATATTTATACAAATGCAAATTTGTTAATAACAGAATTATTTAGCCAGTTTTCGATTGACACTTTCATAATTTTTGTGATACGCCGTTCTATTTGTCTCGCTATCTACATCGCGTGTCTCTTAATGGGATTCTCTGCCGGATGAGAAAAACACCGGCTGTGGAAATTGGCGTAGGCGCGGTCGTTTGTGAAATTATCGCGATTAATGAAGCCGACTCGCTCGGGTGATTAATCTGTCCAGATGATTCTAAGTGACATACCACTCGCTAGAATCTGCCGGAAGTAACGTACGAGCGCAGATATGAATTTATTTCTGTGATTATGTCAAAAGTTTTAATGGTAAAATTACTTAAAATGTCAATGTTACTTTCAATTCCAATATGAATATGATTTTGTATCGAAAGTGTTATAGAAATTGAGATAGAAGAATATAATTATATTTCGGGAAATTTAATTTAATTTATACACATTGCATATAAATATATACTTATATATGAAGATTATCTGGAAAAAAGATAAATCTTCTACCAAATAATATCATGTGTGTGAAAACAAAAATGAATACTGAGAAGTATCAAAACAATGTTTTATAAAGGATTATTTTCGAGACAAATTGTGACTTTCGAATTTGCGAATTTTTTCACCGAGTGTATGTTACTCTGAGATTTATCTATCGTGAAAAATGTGTATTCAGTGTCAGAGTGAAAAACTGACAGCCGCATTTAGCGCGAGATGCGCAGTGCGAATATATACACTGTTTTATCTCGTTGTTTTCCCCTTTTCGATACCAATTAAAAACGCGAACGTTCCGCAAACGAAACGTGTATCTTCTCCATCTCTCGGGATTTTTTTTTTTGCCAAAGCGAGCCTCGGTATAAATGAATGTCCGCGGGTGAGGTTCCTGCGCATAGCTGTTTTGGTGTTATTTGCAAGTCGTCGTGCACTACGGCTATACGTCGTATTGATCGATGAGAGAGATAATAATAGCGACTCGTGGCACGATGCTGCTCTGATTTGATAAGGAAATTCATTAACGCGCCCCACTTTGCTCACATTCACTGTCTTTTTTTTCTTATCGACCGCAGACAGCGCGTCGATATCGCGGCGCGTTGCATCTGGATTAATGTTTGTGATTTTGGTTGATGAAAAATGAGTTGTCAAGCGTAATAGTGACGTAAATGAGTAAAAATGACATTTTTCTTCCATGAGCATCATATTTTATACATACACAGCTTATACGTGTACAGTTTGATAATGGAAATGCAAATGTCTATAGTTTTATGATAATCAATTCACAATCTACTCGCTATTAATCCTTTACGTCGGTATACACCACTGTATTATAATCAAGTTTTAACGTTTTACTGACCAAATAATACTAGCAAAATCGTAAGAGATGGAATAACGACAATTTTTTAAGAATTAATGCCGCAATGATCCGCACAATCATTTAGGCTTAGCGAACCCACGGATCCAAGCTCAATGCAATCCATATGCTATTGATACTTGTATACATTCAATACATCATATGCACTCACACATACATAAACATGTTTTTGTGAATAGTAGTGTAATAAATACACATTTGAGAAACAATGGAAACAAGGTATAATTTCACCAAAAATCTATTTTAAGAATAATAAGAATAAGAGTAAAAATAGACCCATATACGCGTTTGATATAAATATAGAGCAGTATAGTGAAAGCTCAATTTATTTATATCCATTAATTAAAAAAAACTAGTATTGCTGATTATAAAGCTTTCTCTGGCTTGAAAGGTTAACTGCCTTACAATCTACTTAAATTATTTTGCACAAAAGAAGAGATATCAAGTTTTAATTTTCGAAATGCATTTTTTGTATGAGAAAAAGGTTAAAAAAACAATGCGCGATTTCTTGGATTTTTTCCGCAACATGCAAACATTTTATGTAGATGTTAATGCAACAGTGACAAAACATAATCCACGATTTGGCACGTTATTTTCCTCAAAATGCTTTATATCTTTTTTTTTTCATTTTTTCCTTTTTGTTATTGCGTTGGTGGGAAGGATTTTACGGATGCAGCTGCGTCATTTTTATATTGTCGCGACATCTCGTATAATAACGAGGAGCATTTGCATATGAGCCTTGTCGTCTGCGTGCAAGCAGGTGCAGCTGCAGGAACGTTCGTTGCATATTTTGCTAGAAGTCCGCCTTGCGCGACGAAGAGGCGCCTCGTTTCCGATTGTTTCGTTCTCGCGAATAATGCGGCGAGTCTAACACCGGGGATAAGAAACGAAAGAGAATAAAGTTTACGCCAATAACGTGGGACGAATTGTGCACAAAGTTTTGATCGTGAATAATAAATCAAAAACGTATACCTCCAAGTAAACTTTTGTATTGAATTTTATTCGTATGTATACATATATATATATGTATATATATATATATATACATATATATAACTATAATTAATAACTGAACTACAATTAGTACTAATGAACTTGGCATGATAAATAATAAATTTTACAGTAATATAGAGTAAGAAGTACGATATAATGACGCAATAATAGTAATAAATCGCGGTATAGTGTGTACAATATTTATCGTTTGTGTCAATATCTGTATTTGTAAGATGTTGCATCGGTAATCGCAGCTGCGCAACATTCATGATCCACCAAGCCGGAATAAGACGGCGAGAGATCCTCCTGGAGTTCCGAGGACTCCTCGCACCGAGTTGCATAGAGAGGGCTTACTTTTTCGCGACTCGTTGTTGATAATGGCAAAGGTCGCAGTGCAACCTTGAGAGCCTTGTGCCGCGTCGTAAGAGGATTCATTGTAATCCAATATGCGCTACGTGCTACTAAACATCGCACCGTGCCGGATAACGTTTGCGACATGCTCGCGCTATGTAGGCGCAAGATAGAATGATAGGTCGGTGTATTATGGAGGTTAATGCCAGCGGCCGAATCATTTAACACGTCTGTACGTGACCCATTTCTTTTTCGTGTATTTTCCCATTCAGATTCGCAAAGTTTATTGTTGCAACAGGATTATCCGATTTTCGTTTCTTTTATACGCTTCGTATAATAGCAATTTTCGTACGTATGTAATAATGATTTTAGCAAAAAGTACATATTTTTATATTTTATATGTACACATATTGTTACTATAGTATTAGATTGGTGCAAAAGGATTGCCATTTTTCCATCCAGCTTTGTGTTAAATAAAGTTAGAAAATCGAAGTTCTTTGAAAAGAGGATTGAAAGGTTTCTCTTTAGATGAAAAAAGAGTATACTGCAGCGCGTGGCGGGGCAATTTTGCTTCGATTTTGTTGGAATTTTGTTTTCATCTTTATTCGACAAACATGACAAACCTTTTGCACCAATATAATATATAGCATCGTCGATATACATTGCTACATATACTACCATAATACGGTACATATGTACTGGGCGTGGTTGAAAAGATACGAAATCGGGCGTTGGGGAGTGTTTGAGAACCTCTGCGTTAACATGTTTGCTGAACACCTCGGCCTCTCGGGAAGCTCCCAAGTTATTTTTATTGTTTCCCTCGCGCCCTCGATAAACGTTTATTTCCCTCTCTGATATTTTGTGCGAGAGATTCGGCTCACGTATCGACCTCTAGGGCGAGGCAACTAGCATTTCGATTTTGACGAAAGCTTGGGCAAGCTCGGCAAGAACCAGCATGTTCTTCCATCTGGATACGTTCCCAGATTGACGTAATCTATTTTGCAGTCGTATTCTATAATTTGGTCAATAGTAGATTATCGTAGAGGCCCCTTACTTAAAAATTGCTCAATGTTTAAAAATTCTTTTTATTCAAAGTCTTTGCGACTAGTCAAAAGGAAATCGCGAAAGTTATTTATCTATCATTCGTAACGTGTTGTTATACATATGTATTTGAATTTTGACAATTATGCTATTGTTGAAATGTTATTTTTAGTAAATACATTTAGCAGGCACCTTTTTTTAAATAGTTATTACTACTGAAATTTTAAAATATTTCATTATTTTATATATAATAAAAAATAACATTTAATTTTCTTTGAGGGAATTTTAACTTTTTGTTTTGCAGTTTCGGATATTATATGTGCAGAATTTCTGGAATATTTAATCTGGAATTTTAATTCGCAAGATCTCAAAATTTCTTGAATTTTGAGATGGGTTTACGTGCGTAGGTATTTCCCTTAGGGATGCCTTTGCGTGCGATTTACTCGCATGGAATACTTTGTGTGGGCTTGATACGAAACCGAGACACGAGATAGGACACCGGGATACAGTTACGTGACGGCTATGGAAAGTTCTTATCTGCACTGTCATAGCAAAGTCTGCTCAATTCTGTTGTATTTCGGCGTACCATACACAATAGATGAGTTTGAAACAGGGAGAAGATTGCATAAAATTACATAACGTCGCGATAGCGAGAGAGAAAAAATATTACATGAATGAATGAAGGGGCAGACATCGTTTCCTTTTTTTAATTGTTAGCATCTGTTTCAACAATTTCATACACAGGCATATTTATGATGTTCAATATGCAATATGTATTAATATAACGCAAACGAACGTACATATTGCATATTCCAATTTATCCTTTCGAGTTTACAAATACATATAGTTATACAATTGAAATGGAAGTACATGTTTTTTTCTGTACAAAAAGTTCAGGCGCATTTAGCAGATTTGCGAAATGTACAGTTTTTATTCTTTCTTTCTTGCAAAAAAACATTTATTCAAATATTATTTACATTACATATGTGCGCAAAAAAACTATGATCACGTATTAATTCATCAAAAAAACTATTATATTTTATACGATCAATATGATCAGCAAGGTTAGCGAGATATTTGCTACAAAATGGCTTTTGATTTATACAGTTCTGTTTATCATGCTTCGATAACGTTAGTTACAGCGCTTATAGATTTTAGGAATTTCTATTCGAGCTTTTTTTTATATTGGTATAAAACGGTCGCTTACTCAATCTGCGGATGTCACGCGAGGTAGATATTTTTATTATCGATTAGTAATTGTAATCAGCATAATCTTGCAATTAACAAATCGTTGTATAAATAATTTTATTTGAGCTGAAGTTCTTTACTATTATCCGGCTAGATAGCAAAAATAATAGCGAAAGTTTTGTGTCGACAAAAAAGCAAACCTTAGAAGAATATTGATGCTTCGATGGAAATACGAAATTGGTTAATAAGTGTTGTAAAATTTTGATCAGATAAATTTTTGCTGTGAGCATACTCAACACACAAACCCACGCGATGCTGCGACGCGCAGGTGCAGTGTCCTTACGATTGCAGTAGGCCGAGTATGGCCTACTTTCCGAAACAATCGCGCAATACCTAGAACATCTTGGTGGGCCAATTGTAAGTGTAGGAGTTTCAAGGGAATACGTGAGAATGACCCGCTTTCGTTGCTTTATATGTGTCAAGGTCGCATTTCACCTGACGTTATCAGAAATTTTATATTTTATTCATTGTATAAAAGATAATGTTTTTTTTGCGATAACGTATCGGGGTTTGAATATCCCTGCAGATCCGATTATATTTTAGCGATAATTCGAAAAACTAAAATTGTAACATCTGTTTATATTTCGAATTCGATATGTATCCTATAATGTTTATACAAATTTTACAAACCAGTGCGTATTTAATCTTTTCATTACTTTTGTTATAAAAGTCAAAATTACATTTTGGTTTTGATTCTTACTTAAAAATATTACTATTTCGTATTTCTTCTTTTCTACAGCTAATAATATCAAAAAAGAGATTAATTCTAACCGATTATTGTGTATAAAAATTGTAATAATTATTCTTTAGTTCTCATTAAACTGATAAACTAAGTGAATGACTAAATGACCGTAGTAAAAAGTAATAAATAATTAAACAGGCAGTGCCTAAACGCCGATCGTAGATTGAGAGTATCCCTGACGACGATCGTCACGCGATTTTGACGAAGGTCGACGACGCCCGAGGGTTCACACGAGAAGCACGTTGTGGCGACGGATCAAATCACGGTTTTAGTATCGGTTATCACGGAATTTTTCGAATGCTCAGGTAGTAGGGACACTCGCGGTAGGTTGGTTCTTCGGAAAACGTGGCGGAGCGTGTTGGTTACCATGCAATGCCAGCTGGGATTGGTCGAGTTTGGTGGGCGAAGGGAGATCAATACTGGGAGGCTTTCGACATGGAGAGGCGTAGGCCGGTATGTTCACCACGAGGAACGAGGACCGGGATTAACGGCTGCTACTGGTACGACCTTGATTGTGACCTTAACCTTGATAACGCCCTTGAGCGAGATACAAAAGCTCGTCGTAGTCGTCGTATCGGCAACGACGGGAATTTCCGCACCGGAAAATTCGTCGCCACATTTAACTCCCTGTAGTCGAGTTTTCGCTGTAATGTCGGCTGAACTGTGTTGCGGATTTTATAGGTCGCCCTTTGTATATGTTACAAGGCCATTGAAGCGGCTCTCGAAACGCTGACGTAGGTACCTCTGGTATAGGATAGACAAACGTACGATGATCCTGAAAGCAGATAGCTACTTTGAAACTTTTCGTTCTGATTCATCGAGCGTGCTTGATAAACTTTCTTTATATATCAGCGAGTTGTCACACATGGAGATTAACGTTTTAGAAGGACGTCACATATTTACTTTGATCGTTGACAGTCGGATTATCTATTTTTTTAATTATCCAATTTTTTAACACGCTATTATACGTAAAATTGCAGGTATTTCAAATTGTAAAGTGCAATCAGAAAAAATTTCGGGCAGTAGCATAAGTATTGCGTATTTAGAAAGACTATTTTTTAGTTTGTTATCACAAATATAACGGAATTGTAATAAAATTATCGTGTTATCGTGACGTTACTACAACAATTGCTTTGATAAACATTTATTCTTTATAGCAAAATTAATATGAAATTTTGATAAACGTTTTAACCCAAATATTATTCTATTGTCTAACTTTGATCATTGTGTTCTCCTCAAACGGTCGCAGCTGCTTCGAAGGAAATCATTATGTCTCAACTAAGCAATAAGACTCCGCTCGATTTCCATATAATTAAGATCGGCTGTTATCATCGTCGCGGCCTTGACTATGCGCGCAGCTCGACGTAATAAAGTTTAACCGAGGTTGTTATGTTCGATTTGATCGCCCTGCCTTTAGAGCCGAGATGGTCGTGTACACGTCGATGCATTAAAAATCTTCTTGTTTTTTTAATGTGAAGTGTTCAGAACAAGAGTAATCGACTCTATAAAGCGTTTAATGCTAGAGTAAAATAAATCTATAATTTGTGTAAAGTGGCTTTATATTTAACGTGAACAAATTACCGTCTGTATCATGAACTCAATCCATTCTTCCCTCAAAAGCCCCATATCGTAGCTGTAAGAACATCCGTAGATCGTTATGTTATCCTGCGAGTAGAGCTGTCTGTCAAGAGGATCGGTTGATTGATTATCGCGAACGTCCGCGATGTCGTTTCGTCTACAAGAGTGTTCGATCCATCTTCAGCGATCAGTTCCTCCCGGCATTCCTAACGGTACTCCTCCTTTTTTTCTGACAATTCCTTCGCGGATTACTCTTTTACCCTCCGTTTCTTCTCTCAACCCTCGATCGTCCGTGTATTCCTACGGTGAATCGACAAAAAGCACACGTTTTTAACGACGGACGATGGATCGCATTTGCAAAACCGATCAATTCTTCGAAATTTACAGATGCATATTTGTATACTAATAAACAACGAATGATTATTTAATTATTATTTGGAAAATGTCTTTGGAATTTTCAGATGCATATTTGTATACTAAACAACGAATTTATGTATAAACAACGAATGATTAATTATTATTTGGAAATACTCTTTTGAAAACAGCATGTGTTTCATGACTCGACTATTAAAGGTGCCGGACTGTTCAAGAGAACACAATGGTTGTCGAAAAACATGTTTTGTAACCACCACACCTATTAGTTTTCAACTGCGCTGATTAATGCATTTCTCGATCATGTTTCTTTATTATTTTGATGAGTGCGCAGTTCTCGCGTAGCGTCGTCGACGATAGATAACGCAAAGATTATAACGTGTTAGAAACACGTGAGTATATTATACGACACTGATATTTTCGGTATCATCGGTAACATCCCACGTTATTTCACTTTTCTACAGACCGATTCATTTATCATACGTACGCGTTTTGCTCGCAATTACTTTCAGTTCTTAATTAGAAATATTGTTCTAGTAATTAATTATAAATTATTAAGGAGATACCAATTCTATAGAGATTACATCACAATGTATAATCATAAAGATAAAGATTGCTCGATAAATCTTATCCGATAATTTCTTTCTCAACTACTGGAGATGCAGATTTTCTCTAATATAAAATAGTTTTTTATTTTATGAGAATAAGAGAATAAATCTTACGAGAGAGGGAGAGAAAGAGAGAGAGGTAGCAGGGGAGATTAAATTCTTAGATCTTTTATAAGATTGTTATAAAAGAGGTTTTTTTCTGCGTGCACGTTGTTTATAAATTATGATTTATTCATTCAGATATTTAATTGATGAAATGACGCTCCAAAATTATTAATATTATTAGTAGTGGATTAAAATAATTAAATTTATAAAATATCATCAAATGTTTCAAATCAGTGCTAGAGTAATGATATTTGAATATCATACTTACAATAAAATTAGCAATTTTAGGATTTTTATATTTCGAGGTCCTTGTCATTTACGTTTCAAGGGTCTCAAAAACACTTCTAGGATAATCCGTATTATCGTAAACTACCCTACCTGCCATTAAGTACGCTCTTAAGCTCTAGAAGATTTAAATATTTATTTCGCGAACAAATGCAGATTCGTGTTATTTTCACTTTTCACTATTAATTTCGGAAATAATCGAAATGAACGCGGCTCTATCGAAGTAATTTCGCTGTTGTCGAAACTCGAAAGAAACGCCCTTATCGAAGAGTTAACCGAATTTGGTTGCTCCTGTAGACTCGTAGTGTGCCGGGGATTTGCGACAATTGGCACCATGTCAGAGGTGAGACGCGGAGGGAAATATAAGAGAGGTGAGTGACGTCGTTGCCAACGGTCATCATCAGATGTCGTCTTGGCCGCGATTCGTTCGCGGCTCGTTCGTGTCTGCCTGTGCAGCTGATACGCTCGTTGTCGGCGACGAGCAACAGTGAAGTCCGATCGATTCGCTGATCATCACGGATCGGTGAATTGTTGTTTGCATGTGACCCTGGTGCACGCGCGATAACCGTTATCGAAGCTCACCGAAGCTTCACTCGCGAGTGCTCTTCGCGCGCGTTCTCGCTCGAGAAGGAACTTGGACCGTCGCGGCCGATCGGAAATCGGACTGATCTTCCGGCGCGGGTTGATCTTATCTGAATCTGGAGTAAGGACGAGCTTGGGACAGCCACTCGAAATATCGGTTTCGGTACGTCTAACGCAGCGTCTCCGATCATACCTGTCCGATACGCGATGTGAAACTGTTGACGTAGAGAGATCGCGGAGGAGTGTCGCAGGTGTATTGACTCGACGATCGACGTTATCAGAACGCGGAAGGAATGGCGTTATTCTCCGGTGGCGGCAGCGGTGCCGGCGGTGGCGGTGGTGGGCCGCCCATTAAACCGGAAGACACCATCCCTTCCAGACAACGGAGCCTCAAGGATCGGCTGCGAGAAGGCATCACCGGCGGATTCGCTTGGCAGTGAGTATCGCTGGCGTGATTTACGAAACGGAAACTCTGGCAGGGTTCATTTTTAACCCACGCAACCCCTCTACTTTGCATCCTTTGTACCTTATTTTCTACCTCGCCCTTCTCGTCAGCCGCAATTTTCTTCCACATACTTAAAGGATTTTCCCTAGGACGTTAATAAACGCTACTGATGGTATTACATCGTTAAACGAGCTTTACTATGTGAAGATACAAGAATTATAAGACTAGACGATGAACACAGTATACTTCAGTGATATATTTCTCTTCTTTTTTAATCGCGTTACTAAAAATAACGGATTATTTTGAGAAAAGCGTTTATCGACGCAGGACGTGTAGAAGTACGCCTCGGAAATTATGCCATCGCAAATTTATTTTTTAGCTTAATTTATTTTTAATACGTTTAATACTGTGTCTTGTGGATCAAATGAACGAAATGACTTTTTGAGAGAGAAATGAAGTTATTCCAGAGGAGAATAAGAGATCTTGTTCGCACTATATGCTTCTGTGTGCCATATCCATGCTTGATTAAAACTTTGCGCATTTTTCTATTCGAACAAGTCGTATTTCTCATTGAACGAAAACGTTTTGCGAGGCGTTTAATATTTAATATACAACTCTTGCAGATACAGTGTATTGCTCTCGCGAACCGTATTGTAATTATTTAACGTCGCGTGATTATTCATGCGATTGTTCACGCGATGTCGCGCCGGAAATGCAATTAATACTGCAGGTAGCTTCATGAACTTGGCGCACAATTTTTATACGGGAATTTTTTTCGATACCTTCCCCGGTACGGATTGTTGTGCTTGACTCAGTGTACGGCGCGTGTTACATTATAAAGTAAGGATTATCGATCATTTTAATAAATAAGCGGTGTGAAACCGCCATTACCATAAGATCGGATAAGCTGGACACTGTATAGTAGAAAGTGTACCCAGCAGATGGCGGTCGTAGGTACTCTGATTATTATCCACTTTTATAATACATTATCATATCAGCATTTTTAGAAAAAATGCTGATATCTAATAGACATGGATGTTCCGCATTGAAGCGTTTTAAGCGGCGACAAAAAATCTCATTTAAAACAGGCACGTCAAGGACGATACGTAAAAGTGCTTTTTTCGTCTTAATTTTAAAGTCTTTAATTTTAAAGTCGGAGATTTATATAATAATTCCAATAATAATTATGCATTCCGGCCTGAAATTGCCAGGTGGAATGCCATGGGAATTTCTCCAATCTCGTCAGGCAGGTATCACAGCAACGTGGCCTCAGGATTAATGATTTATCCGCTGGGCCTGCGATTATCTGACCCGCGCGCAACTCGTTATTCAATCTTTCGCGATCCGATTTCCTCCTTTTTTTCGCTACACAAAATGAGAGGGAAAGTTATTAAATAGCCATCACCTATATAGTGGCCGACAAACTCGCCAACTCGTTCCTCCGCACGACCCTGACCCCCCGGCTCGCCGTTGGGCCAGCTTCGCGTCCGACACCATAAATTGTCCAGCGCTCGAGTTCGCCAGGCTCGAGCTTGTTTGCTTTATCGCCGGACCAGCGCGCTTTTTTCATCCTCGCTGTCTTCCGCAGCGGTTTTCACTTCATGGAGCACCGAATTTATTTTTCCACCTCGAAATTCCGCGCGGTGGATGGGCAGCAATCGAGTGATTCGCTCTCGTGTTGTTCGCTTTGTCGTTTCTGCATGTTGATTAGTCCAAGGATTGAATAACTTGTGATTTTTCTATGGAGTCGCTCGTTGCTGTTCTTCATTCATTTTCTGTTCTTGATGCATCAAATTAAAATATCGTCTTTTAAGAGTTACAGTTTGTGGGCAGTAACTCTTTGTGGTCCAAATTATTTCTCACCAATGAGCGAAGAGCAAGTATTTCGTTCTCAATTTAATCAAATTTGAAATCAAAGAATAATTTTTATTATTTAGATAAATTTATACAGCTTCCAAAAATAACTTGATAGAAAATTGTAAACGATTAATGCTAGTATTGTAAGTATTGATGAATTTATTTTCTCGTTTATCATTCGTAATCTTACAATACCACACACACACATATCATCACGGAAAAAACGATAAGGTTGCCACAACCACAATTGGTACAGCAAACATAGTGAATGTTGAGACAAACATAGTGAATGTTGAGACAAACATATATAGATGCACCACACAAAACAATGTGAATGTAACAACCACAGGACGTGGCTGTACCAAATGTTACTATTATTGTGGTTGTGGCAACCTTATTGTTTTTTTCCGTGATCTATTGCTAATTTTTTCATAATGAAAAGATTGTTCGAAATCCTTCTAAAAAAAAAAAAAAATCATCGAGCATATCTATTGCAAAGATATGGTCGATACTTCTTTTTTGTATTAAAAGTTCGTGTTACCGTTCTCTTCTGTTGTTATGTATTATTATCGATCTCACACTGAGAAAAATGGTTTGATTACATGAACAAGACATATCTTTTGGAATGCATTCTGGTGAGACGGAACAGAATTTCTGGTTGTCGTGATTGGACTCAATTTTTTGTAACTAGAACGTTTGATAAACTTAACTATAAGGATTTGATTAGTATTTTCCAGTTGGATTAATAAAACTTCTAGTTACAAAGGAACGTGCAACCAAAATTCTGGTTAACGTTACCCGCAACGCACTCCAGCAGTTTTATTATTGTGCGAGTTGGGCGAACATTAACAAGAAATTCTGGTATATTTAACAGGAAGAAATTAATCATGCTCATATGGTAATTCTTAAAAGAATTCTGATTCATTCATTTCCCAACAGACATACTGGTTGAATCTAACAGAATTCCAATTAATGCAATCAGATTTTTTTTAGTGCAATATACGGTGTAATAAACTGCAGATGTAGCGACATTAGCCGTTTGTAATACATATTATGGCTTTCGAATCGTGTCATGGATGTGATAGATACTATCGAGTATATCTATCGCAAAGATATGATCGATAGATATGTATTATCTGGTATATCTATCGCAAAGATATGATCGATACTTTTTTTGTATTAAAAGTTAAATATTACCTATAGTATTACTGTTCTTCCCCGTTGTTATGCATTACTATCGATCTCAATATACGGTGTAATAAACTGCAGATATAGCGACATTAGCCATTTGTAATACATGTTATGGATTTCCGAATCGTGTCATGGATGCGACAGATACATCGGGAACAGACGACCAAGACGTCACTTCCGTATCCGGTATATATATAACTTCGGTCAACGATACAATCACTTTGTATAGACATTAACGATGTGACGCATGTGTCATATAAATAGAGATACTCGATAGATGGGTGGGACAATTCGGCGCGTCGTTTAGCACGGAATAATTATCCGATGGCCCAGTTTTACTTTTTGACGTGCACACGCCGTAAAAGCGGATTATCGCACACTTGGGGTCTCTAAATGCAGAAGTTTAGTTTTTCATTCCCGAATGTTTTATCGATAAGTCTTTATTAGTAATTCTAAAGATTTTAGAATAACAATGTTTCTATTAAAGCTTGGGTTTCCACTTTAGCACCTTGAATTTTGCGATTTTAAATTTGCACCAGGTATCTTTGAATATTTGAATCCGTTACTGACAACGTATGTCACATGTCACGTGTGAGTCAATCGGAACAAGAACAGTGTAGGGTTTATTTGTAAAGTTCATTTTGTTATATAATTTTATATTTAAAGTGAACCGTATACATATTATGAACTTACATCACGTACTCGGAATGATTCATGTATAAATCACACATATGCTAGTTATGAAATATGAATCTTGCGGATAAGTTTCGCTGCTTTTGTTCAGCTGCGATTTACGTACTTTGACTATTAATGTCTTACTATCGACAGTTTGAATTCTTTTAAATAGTTACATAATTATAATGTAGCTACATTGTCTCAGAAGTTATAATCTTTTATGGCAAAACAAATGAATTTCTCCCATTCTTTTTGCCATAAAAGATTACAACTTTTGAGAAAACGTACACTGAGAAAAAAAATTTGTTGAAAAAACAAAATATTTAGTCTGATACGTTTAACGTAAAATATTAGTTGGTTTAACTGAACATTAGTTGAATTAACTAATTCTTGATTAAAAAATTTTGATGGTTGACATGAATGAACTGTACCCTTTTTAATTCAACTAATGTTTAGTTAAACCAACTAATGTTTTAGTTGAACGTATCGGACTAAATATTTTGTTTTTTCAACAAATTTTTTTTCTCAGTGTAGCTATGCTATAATTATTTAGGCATATAAAAAGAATTGAAGCTATCTACTCGCATGGACACGTGATATTGCCGTTCGCTTTTGGCAAAAAGTCCTTTTTCGCTAAGAAAAAGCTTACTATAGTAGCCATCAAGGTCACGGTCAATATCGAGTTCGGATCGGTAACGAACCATCGATTGTTCCGGTAGGCCGCTCTTATATCGAGGGAAAACAAAGGAGCAGCCGACACCGCCCTTTATGTGGAGATGCATTCGCATGTATGCATAGCGGCAGCGGCTGGGATGTGCCACCGCATCTATGCTATCGAGTTGCCGTTTGCTATCGGATACATATGTGTACTTACCGTGCATATACATATATCGACACACGTATTCACATATACCCAGACGCATGCAAGATGACCGCAAATTTAGATCACATTCCCGAAGTCTTCACCTTCGAAAGCGTCGGACGACCAATCTGAAAATATCGCCGTTCTGTGACACTTTCGTCCCTGTAGAGTGTAGACTGTTCCTATAAAATTATTACGATATTAAGAAAAGAACGGTAGAATTTTATCGCCAAGTATCTCACTTCCCCCGTTTCTTCTTTAAACTGATCGAGTATTTTTCTTTCTGATGAAATTCGCGTAGTTTTTACTTCTAACGTTATTAAAGTTACTATGAACGAATTATGCATTAATTTTTAATGGTAACACGATTAACCCGTTCCAATACGATAGATTGTATATTTTGCGGTTGCTTCGTTAGAATTAGTCCTTTACTCGCTTCACCTTATCATTTTATTATTATTCAAAGGTAAATAATCTCGTTATGAATGTTATTTGTAATACTATTCTCATTAAATTCCTCGAAGCGATCGACCCTTTTTGTTTTAACAAAAAATATTTTAATTAGAAAAAAAATATTTCGTAGAAATTAGAAGTATCCTAAATATTTCTTAATATCCGTAAATTTTATTGGATCATTTCCGGCTGAAAGATCACTCAAGACTACGATCACATTTCGCGTGAATTAATCCCGTTTGTATCAAACCTAAAATAATCGCGTCCGAGCACGTCCACGGAATTACGATGCGGATACGTGTCCAAGCTTACAATTAGATATTTCTTAATATCCGTAAATTTGATTCAATCGCATATTTCCGGTTTAAAGATCACTCAAGACTCAGTCACGATTTTCATCTTGAATTAATCTCGCTTGTATCAAGCCTAAGATAATCGCGTCCGAGCACGTTCACGGAATTACGGCGCGGATACGTGTCCAAGATCCTCGCGGACTAAAAGATTCCCTGCAGGCTTTTCCTGCGCGTGGAGTCAGAGGTACCTCAGATGGCAACTGCAAGAAATGAATAGCCGCGTAAGCTCTGGCGCAAGTTTCCTGATTAAATTATCGGGGGCGCGTTCGTTTCGTACTTCCTGCTCGAACGTTTCTGCAAGCTGGAATCGCCCGGCACGAGAAATCGATTTACTGAGGGACAGAGCGAAGGATATGACGTCGTCGTGTACCCTACTTACCTATTTCGAACAAATTCTCCGGGAATCTATCCATCTCGATGGTATTAACTGCGCCGAACGTAAGAAATTTCGGGGATGTCACGTAGGTACTTCAAAGTTACAGCCAACTTGCACTTAGTGTCGTGAATCCCGGTGCTGACGAACTTCTGAATCGACTTTATGCCGAAACTTATGTAGATACGTTTATGCGGCGTGATATATAATTCTTAGTGTCGCAAATTCGTAATTCGAAAATGTGTTTTATAAATATTTAATAGTTCTGATCTTTCTTCATATATTTATTAAGTTAACTCTTGCGAACGCGTGTACTATATTTTACTTCTTTTAAATATTCTGCTTATAAAAGATTATCTTTTGCAGATTTTAGAGATTCGTTACTGTCAGATGTTTGATTTTTTGTTTTACATTTAACTGGCACCGTACGTGAAGTAACTCCGCGGCGCACGCTCGTCCGTCGTGAATCTGTGTTGCAGCATTGTTTCTCAAAACGTAGGAGAAAAAGGCGAAATAATCGGTTGGTGTTCTTGACTCGAGGAACAAGTTCGCCCGCGCCATTAGGTAGATACTCTCTTCAGAAATCTCTTGCGACGAGGTCATCGGGTAAATGGGTCAAGTAGGTTTACAAGCACTCGCTGCGTGTACTTAGGTATGCAGATTGCACGAGGCAATCGCGTTTGCGAAGCATCACTGTGCACGCGCTTGTGTTACGTCCATTTACGAATTTACGCCTGGCTTTACTTAACTCCGCTAATGGTGACCTACGTTATCACGGCTGACATACGGGCCAAAGAGACATGTGATTCAATGTTAGTCGGAATATTGAAAGTGAACCGAGAACGTCGGAACGTGTAACATGCAAAGCGCGTGAAAAGTACCTATTGCTCTTAATTTTGTATTTATTTAATATTTTTTTATTTATTCTACACTTTTTATTTTAATTTCTTTAGATGCCTGCTAATATACAAGATTAAATAATTACTACTTTAATTCAAACCTTTGATTTAAAAAGAAAATTATTTTCATGATTTATAAAATGATTTGAATACTTTTTCTTCGAAAGTGTTTACTTCGCTGAGAGCGAAACATATTATTTCTCTTGAGAGCGTGAACGTGTTAATAACAAGATCATTAAGAGCAGAAAGTTTGAAATTAAAATGTGATTATTGTACACTTGAATAAGATTGTTGTAGACATAATCAAGAAATTGTCGAGATTTCTTTTTATCTCGCGATACGTATAGCCGACAATT
The DNA here is from genome assembly GCA_003063815.1 of Aphaenogaster rudis. Classification (NCBI taxonomy): domain Eukaryota; kingdom Metazoa; phylum Arthropoda; class Insecta; order Hymenoptera; family Formicidae; genus Aphaenogaster; species Aphaenogaster rudis. Next base: position 34,003 of record NJRL01000887.1, read on the forward strand.
AATCTCCGAGTGTGTTTACAAGCAAACAGATAGCTTCGTTGGAAACCCTGCTCGGTATTACGTAAAATAGTACTCGCACGAGATAAATAACGATCGAGCATGATTAGATTAATTGGACGTATTAAACTAGTTTAGACCCGCGAAGCATGCGCGCCTCTCCGTTAGTGCGCATAATCTACAATCGTAAAGTCGCACACGTGCGTGTGCGTATTGCATTGCGTAGCTTCATGTTGCGTTGTCCTCGCGAAACGATCTTAGCGTTGCGTAAACCTACACCTTGTTTATAGAAAAACTACAGGCAGTAAACGGTTTATGTAATTATTAAATTGTTTATAATCAAGGGTGATGGAAAAAGAATTGACAACTCATCGTTATTTAATTATTTATTATATTATTATCTTATTATATATCAATCATATTACTCGCAACCATCAAAAATTTCGCAACGAAGACGAACGGCCGGTCCTTAAGGAAGGTCGTTTCTGTCGATTTGGCCGGTCAGTGGAGGACTCCGCTCAAGGATCCGTAGAGTGGACGTACTTGCTCTGCTCTCGCTTGTGCTTTGTTATATTATTAACTTTCGAAACATCTCGGCCTCCACGCGGCGGAGCGCCTCGTCGCAGCGTCGGCCTTCCTCTTGTCATGCGGGAGCGACGCCCGTCGTCAACGTGATACTTCATCTCTCAGCGTCTCGGCAAAAAGATTATTGAAAGAGCAATGTCCGCCGAATGTCCTCGTATTTTATCAAGTGTCGAGTCACTCAGAAGGGGAGGCAGAGACACGCCGTGAATCTGGCGCGCGCGCGGAAAAGAGAGCTCACGCGAGCGAAAGTATAACTCTCGTGCATGAAGCGTGCCAAGGTTACTTATAATTTAATAAATTATGTGTAAGGAAAATTGGCGAACATTGTTTTTTTATTGTAAAATAATAGAATTGAGAGAGATACATGAGTGACATTAACATTATGATATTATATTATTATACCTACTTTAGAGAGACTATTTAAAATTTGCAACTCTATTTATAATTTTATGTGGTGTATAATAAACGCATTTCAAGGTTCAAAATATACATATAAAAAATATGGCATATAAAATTATAAGTAGAATTTTGTCTTGAAGTTTGATGTGAATTATAGATTGTCTAAAATAGACTTTACGTTATAAATCACTGTAAAATGAAGATCATGACGTTACGGTTTAGAAGAAGACAACGTATGATTTTATACTGTACTAAAATACACCAGTCTTGTTGGTCTACGAGCTTTTATTTATGTTCAACCGTCAATGGGTTGTTATCGAAAACTTACGGGGACTATTCTCATTGTTGAATAACAGAGCGTCTTTCTTATCTTGTTCGCAGCGTGGAAAATTAAACTTGGTCTAATTATACCAGTTTCAATTCCTGGTCAAGACACGATCGTTCGCGTTCGCATTCAACGGACGTGTTTCTATCAGTTTTCTTCCCCGCCCCAATCGAGTACGCTCGGGTGCTCCAGAATTTCGCTAGAGATCGTAAAAAGCGACAGAATGTCCGGACGCGTGTCCCGAAGGATAATCCCGCGGCCATAGGCTATTTTATGGTCGCGCGTAAAAAGAGACACACACGGGAATAACTCCTCTTTGCTTTTACGAGAAACCATTTTGCCGACCTATTGGCACATTGATGCATGTGTTTTTTATTTGCAAATATATGATTTGCAATCTTATGTAAGCTTTTTCTTTATTCTATTTCATGCAAACTACTTAAAATGTAATTATTTAGAATAAAACAAATATGTATTGTAGAGATTTCTTGGTCTCTTTTTTATTAAAAGATGAATTATATACATATTTCGGTATATGTATATTTTGTGTGTATGTGTGTGTGTTCACTGTCCAATATAGAAAATTTGGTATGTGACCGAACAACAGAATTGCTGCCGATAACACGAGACTAGAATCTACATTTGGCTTATATGGGTCTTCGAGGTAAAATTTATATATAATGTATAAAGATTTTGTTTCTAAATCCACGTAGTCCAAATGTAAAATTCTAGTCACGTGTTATCAGCGACATTTCTGCTGGTCATGGTTCAAATTTTCTATATTGGACAGTGTGAAAATTGAAGAAGCTGGAAAAGTATCCACACACGTGTGTATACGATCGTGATCTCTAAAATCTACAGCCAACCAAGAAATATGGGACAGTGGCATATATACGTTCGCATAAAATTGGTATTTCTCATCGCGGACAAAGCATTTCTGTAGGCTTATTAACAAAACTACGCAATTTTGTCGGCCATAATAACGACATTTCCGCGCGAATAATTCTACCCTAATTAAAATTTTTATTAACAACGCAACATAATAATACAAATGTGTAACGATAAGTATATCTTATTAATGTTGCATTACAATTTATAATAAATATATAATAATGATACGAATACAGATAAATATTCTATGGGAGATAAACAAATCCGTGAAATTTTAATTACATATAAATATGTCCGTAAAACAGTTTTGTTTTTAATTTAAATTCATGAGTATAAACAGTTTATTTGACTAGAATTCCTGCATAATTCGGATCGCGCGAAGGAATTTCATTCAATGCGTCGGCCTCGCTTCGACGGCAAGGGCGCATCTGTCGTTATCAACTGGTGCATTACTGTGCCCTATAAATATGCAGATGTATACGTGTATACGGGAATATCCGATTCTGTTGCGGCATTCGATCGGCGGCTTCTATTCGATTGTTTTCGAATAGAAGAAGTCTTTGCCGTAAATGGACTCGCTTATCTCGCTTTGTAGCGATAGACGAGTCGCTTTTAAGGCCTTCATGAATTCTAGTGACATTGTTTCATCGTTGATTGGCCGGAAGTCGATGAGATCCTTCGGTGTTTAAGTCAGGATTGAGCCTCATTGAGGTCGAGTACTCGACCTAACATTGAACTAGACAAAAACGATCGATATCAGTTATATGATTTGAGACAGGGTTAGTCAAGATGGTTGAAGTTATCATTGGGCTATCTCAATCTTTTAGTTTTTATACAATGTTTTTATATAATTAATATCTTTTTAATTTTAATCCTTAAATTGATGTCTCTTTTATCGCGCTATTTGTTTCTTTTCGCTATAATTAGCTCGTCGTTGTAATGTCGTTACAAATATTATATTAAAATGTAATCAATATTATCTGTATAATGAGAATACTGAATAGGACGAGATAAACAATTAAAAAATAAAATTAAAAAATAAATTAAAAAATAAATAAAATTAAATAACCTTTTATTTAATTACGTGCTATTGAGTTATTAGAATAATTACTAGGGCCGTGAATAATCGCTTTCGACCTCGGTAAGAAATCACGAATAGCGCTATTTTGTTGTACCGATATGAGCGAGGGCAAGTTATGGCGCTCGGTTGACGTCTCGCAATTCGCAATGAACTCTTATATAAGTGAGTTAAGGACGCGGCCGACACTGATGAGACGGAAACGTTTAGATTCTATCTACTAGTCTACTAGTCGAACGATGCGAGCTCTCTTTTACGGTGGTCTAATCGCTTAACAAGGGTAATTAGTCTTGTTAAAGCGCATCCGAATTGTTGTCGTACGTAACGTGCGACTGATTTTACAAAGGCGAGCACGAATTCTATCCGAGTTATGAATTTATCGAAGCGAAAAGATGTCTGGGATATTAAGATGCACTTCTTAAAAATGGTAAGAATATATATATATATATAATGATTTTAATAATCTATATTTACATTGAGATGCGCAATAAATATTCTCTTGAGAGGCAAAAAGACCAAGATAAATGTTTCATCAATATAAATTTTATAATATTGTTGTTCAAAAACATGTTTGTCTGCGGAATTAAGAAAAATGAAAGGAATATTAAAGCATAGCAAAAAATCAAGTGCTAAGAGGACTGTAAACTTGGAATTAAAATGAATTTGACTGAAGCGATTCTTCTTGAGAGATACGAATTTATTACTTCTGCCTGATAAGTCGACATTCTTTTCGCGTTACTCCTCTCTCGTCACTGTCTTCGTGACTTAACGATCCGACGCAATTAACACGGCACGCACATGTCGTTCGCAACGCGAGCGCAAATGGCATGCGGCGCGAGCTGCGACGCATGCTGCATATAATACACACGCGCGCTCGCGCGCGTACACATACAGAACGTGCAGCTGCATAATTTGCTGGTATTGTCGAACGCGCCAATTCGCAAATGTCGCGAGCTCACAAACAAATTGAACGCGCCCTCGTGCGTGATCCGCTCACGTCCGTGAACTTGTGACAAAAGAGATAGGAAAAAAGTATGCAACGCACAGAGAGATCATAGCGAATGTATATATTATAACCAGGGATTAAAAGCGATATAAAAAATACCGGTAATATACCGGTATTTTTCGGTTTTATATAATAACCGAAATAAAAAAACCGATTAATATAAATACCGGTATGACGCAATACCGGTATACGCATAATTTTTTCGGCAATACCGGTATTATAACGGTATTACTAAACATCGATATTGTTGATATTGTTGATATTCTTCCCATATTAATATACGAAATTATATCAATGTTATCGTTAAAATT
>NJRL01000889.1:26016-43106 GCA_003063815.1 Aphaenogaster rudis
TCGAGATAAAAGTTGTAGATCTCGTCGAGACGTTTTCAAAACACCCCCAAAAATTGTCTTTTGCATAAGCCGTTCCGGAGATATGAAGCTTCAAAATTTACAATATTTTGACATAAAATATAAAATATTTCGTAAACCATTCATTTCTTGATAACGGTACCTTAATATTTTTATACATAGAATACTAAGATGAATCAATTGGTGTAAGGAAAACATATTACTGCTCTTAAAAAAAATTATGCAATTTGCAATATGCAATTACATATTTCTTTGAAAAGCAACCATTTATTTTCTTTGCACCAATTGATTCATCTCAGTATTCTATGCATAAAAATATTAAGATACCGTTATCAAGAAATGAATGGTTTACTAGATATTTTAAAAGCAATAATAAAATTCAAAATCATGATTTAAATACTAATTCTAAAGATGTTAAGGATTCATTTTATTTTGAATTGTTTCAAGCAATGGTGACTGTAAATATGCCTTGGCATGCACTTGATAATAAAGTATGGAGTAATTTCTTGAAAAAATATGCAAGTCAGAAAATTCCCAATGAATCGACGCTTAGAAAAGATTATCTCGAAAAATGTATTTACTCACAATCGGTTTCAGAGATGAATAACATTCCTGTAGTAACATAAATAAACATTATTAATATAAAAGACAATTTTTTACAAGAACCTATTTTGACATATATCTTGCATATATAATGCATATTATTTTATATATATTTTGCATAGTAAATGCATATGAGTATATGTTGCAATATAAATATGTTGGATATTATAAATGACCTAAATCTTAGTTATTAATTGTTTTTTCAACAATAAATTTCTGCATAAAAAATCCGATGTCTACTTATATCCTTCCCTTTTTATTATTCCATTAAATTCCAAGCCGCTTTCTCATTCTGCGATCAAGTATTTTAATATGTTACCTTTATCCATAAAATCATCTTCCTCATTGTCCTTTTTTCGCCTCGCGGCGTCCAATTTTATTGCATCTAATACTTATTGATCTAAATTGCCAATGCAGACTTCGTCTTCTACTTGCTGTTTGTTGTATACTTGTGTGCGGGCGTGTGCGTGTGCTAGTGTGTATGCATCAATGTGTTGAAGTGTATGAATGAGTGTAATCTTTGTTTGCATGTATATGTATTTATTTATTTTTTCTTTTCTTTTACATGTCCACATAAGCTATCTGGGCACGTATTATGAATCTATTCGAAAACCATTCCGTTCGGAATGATTCCGAAAAATAAAGGACAAGGAAACGACAAAGACAAGCATAGAACAAGTGACTATCATTCCGAACGGAATCGTTTCCGAATAAATTCATAATGCATACTCTGGTAGGCATTAAAACAGTAGCCATGCTGATGCCTCACTATTTGTGTATTCTCTTTCTTACTTCTATGTAACCTTATGTAAATCTTGTTCGTACGCAATAAATTAAATTAAAAATATAATAATCTTTAAAAGAGATGAAAAGGGAAAGTAAGTTGATCAATTTAATCATTTACATATTGAAATAAAAGTCATGGAAAATCTCAGAAAATGCATTGTTATAAATTAGAGAAATTAAAAGAAAATTACAAATCCGTCATTTTGACTTCTTTGGTTCTAATGTTCTAATGTTAACTAAAATATTAAATATATTATTTATTAAACTTAATTTTGTTTTGTTATTAGGAAAGAAGTTTTACTGATTTCGTTTACAACTGCCCTTCTATGTAATTATATATTAACACAACGTTTATTGGATGCGAGAGATGCTGAAGATGCCGTACGTCCGGTAAGTAAATCAATAAACCATATAATCCTTTATATCTTTTTACTTTTTATTTTGCTATTTTAATAACTTTTATAATCTTTTTTCTTTTTATATTTCATTCTAAATTAAGTGAACACTATGTTTCAGCCTGTGATAGTTGAAAGACCTATAGAAATCAAAACAAATGACACAACTAATGATGATGGTGAAAATGTGAATAACTTTAAGTCGCGTTACTTAACAGATTTTGATCCAATTGATTGTTTGGGGAAAGGAGGGTATGGTGTGGTCTTTGAAGCCAAAAATAAAATTGATGATTGCAATTATGCTATTAAGAGAATTGCTTTGTCAAATTGGTCAGTATTTAATTTTCTTCTCTTTTTGCCGAGGCGGTACATTCTTAAATGAAATTCAAATAGTAAACATTATCGTACTTATCTTTCATTATCATACATATCTAAATAATAACATTTAAAAAAATGATTTTCTTATTCTTTTATTATATTGATACATGTTTAGCGACGTTTTATTTAAATCGATAAGATTATAAAGTTACTATGATTTTTTGCAATAATGCTGTCTGTTAAGATTCCTGAATTTAAAAAATATTAGATTTGCGCCTAATTGTACTTGCATATAAGTACGACCATAACAATAGGATTTTAACTGAATAAAAATTTTATAAAAGGAATACTATTGCAGCCAAGATTCAAGAGATCGCGTCATGAGAGAGGTAAAAGCATTAGCTAAATTGGATCATCACAATATTGTACGATATTTTAATGCTTGGTTAGAGTGTCCTCCTAATGGTTGGCAAGAAGAGCACGATCAACAATGGATTGATAAACAAAGATGTTTAACTGAATTTCTTTCGGAAATAACTCAGACCGAGACAAAACCTAGTGATTCTGTATGCATTGATGTTTCACAAACTGATCAGTCTTCTGTAGAAAATGCCTGTGAAGCTTTGGAATTAAATAACGTGGATGCAAATGATGATTCATACATTACATTTGAAAGATCAAACGAGAAGCAGTATGACAACTCGATTAACATTAATAATTTTAATACCGATACTTCGGACTTATCCTCTTCGAGCAATGCAACTGAAAAGGAGTTGCCTAATGTTAATGAAACCGATCATTCCGAAAGTATTGTGTTTGAAGAAACTGATAATATTAATATTAATATTGTGGTAGCGAAAAGAAATCGCAAACGTCAAAAATCGTTTTCCTTAGATTTAAGAAGGAAGCCGAATACGCAGAAGTCGGCGAAAACGTTCCTATACATACAGATGCAGCTGTGCCAAAGACTCAGTCTGAGAGAGTGGCTAAAGCAGCATACGGCAAGAGATTCTTCTCGGGTATTAAATATATTTCAACAAATAGTGGATGCTGTGGAGTATGTGCATTTACAAGGATTAATTCATCGAGATTTAAAAGTAATGTCTATCTTAAAATATGAATGATAAAAATGTTCTCTTTTATAATATTCTATTTTGTAATCTCAAAACGTTGTTTTTAGCCATCCAATATATTTTTCGCTTTCGACAATAAAATAAAGATCGGTGATTTTGGTCTCGTGACCGCGATGACTGAGGGTTGCGATAGGGCTCACACACCTGCAGCTGAAGATGAAAATGTTTCTTTAAAAAACAACATACATACTGCGTGTGTTGGCACACACTTATATATGTCACCTGAACAAATGAACGGCCAAATTTACAACTATAAAGTGGATATTTATTCTTTAGGAATAATCTTCTTTGAGCTCCTTACACCATTTTTTACTGATATGGAGAGAATAGTAGCGCTATCGAATCTAAAAAAATCCATTTTTCCGAAAGATTTTGCAGAGAACTCTCCTGCTGAGGTAAAGAAATTAATAGAACATATCACTTCTACTAATCTCACGTATTACATTGCATATATACGTATAATGTATTAGCTAGAACTATTGTTATACATAGATAAAATATCTCTTTTGCAGTACAATTTGCTCAAAATGATGTTGGATGAAGATCCCACCAAGCGACCTACAACCTTAGGTATTAAAGCAAAGCCTCCTTTGCAGAATTATGAAACGATTGATTTTAATACAGATAAAGATTCAAAATGGCATTTTGAATTGCCGCAACTGACTAGACATTCCTCTGTGACTAGTAGTAGTAGTAGTGGTGAGTTACTGGAGAACATAAATTAAGTATACAAATTACAAGTATTTTTAACAATCTCTCATTACTTACTAAGGAAAGAGTTATTTATTTTCCTTTTATAATTTCTTACATAAATTTAATACTTAATTATGTTTCTATTAATTTGTCATCATATTGTCATACATAAAACTTTTGTTTCACATAACAATTTTTAATTATATAGATGTTAGTATAAATGTAATTGTATAGTAATTATAGAGAATACTAGATTTCTTCGTCAAATTCTTTATCAAATTCTCCAAAATATAATTGCGTTTATTATATCATTCTTACCCAGTTAGCAAAATGTTAGCAATTTGCCTACAAATTGCTAGCAAATTTGATCAAAAAATATTCAATAAATTGGCATTAACTGCATTAAGCTTGTGTTTTGCCGACAAAGCTTGCTGACATAATGTGGGAACAAATTGTCGGCAAAAACCGAGTAAAGTGTGCTGACAATACCGTCAATGCCGTCAATTTGCTGTTAAGTTGTTAAGCTTGTTGTTAAGTTGTTAAGTTTTGCAGGTTTTTGCCAACAATTTGTTCTCAGCAGATTTTGTTGTATATTTGCCACCAATTTGCTGACATCATTGAATATAACAGAATTTGCATCAACTTTGGTGTATTTATGTCGATAAAATTTGTTTTCGACTGATTTGCCTGACTGGGTATACTATATGAACATAGAGTTATTAGCATTTTCTTAAAAACTATTATTTTATCAATGATCATGTATTTTATTCTTTACGAGGTTGTAATAGAAAATAAGTAAATATTTTTTAAATATAAAATTGTAGAGAAAGGATTTCAACTGACGTGATTTCTTTAGATTATTTAAAACCTTTTACAACTATACTTTCCTATACATCCTTTATCTCTCTTTCCTTATTTCTGTCCTATAAAATATGTAACAGTTAAATCTATTGTTCTGTCTCATTAACTAAATTAATGTATCTACAGATTATATAAAAATCTCATGATCCGAACATCGGGATTTTTTAAACTATCTCTAAATACAAATATATCCAAATACTACATTATGAACGTTCTAATGAGCGCGGGTTCAGGAAATGATTTGATCGCGACATTTCCGCATGCGCGCGAACGGCGACAGTGCCACGGGCGGCACGGGCGAGTACATACCGTTGAATTTATTCGAATATGCCGGTGTGGCGCGAATGAGCGCGGTTGAGGTTACGCTTGATGTTTTCTACCCACATTGAAATAACTATAGCAAGCCCATGTAAGTACATCATCGAGTACTTGTCGCGATTATATCAATTTAACTTACATTATTCTGTGCTCTCAAAAATTATGTTCTAATGATTTCGATAAAAGGTGCACGTTCTCGCATCTAACCTATAATTTGTCATCGGCTCTGTTCTTTTTAGCTGAACTTCTTGCACCGTTTATCTTTCCTCTTTTTCGCTTCACATTGAAGAGAAAAAGAGGAAAGATGAACGGTGCAAATTCAGCTAAAAAGAACAGACCATATATTTACACATGTCATGCACAGAAGTTTTGTTTGCAACAACACAATTTGGGTAACTATACTATTCCCTCTAAAACGATATCACTTGTCAAATAATGCGTTACCTTATTTTATAATTTTTAAATAAATTTTTTATACATTAAAAATAGCAAGTGTTTTTCTTGTGCTATTTAATACTAGAGATAGCTAAGTAGATAGTAGAGTGATAGTAAAGTAGAGATAGTAAAGGGATAAAGAAAGATTTGTTTCTTTCAAACTTTTAAGATCTATATGATACTGTCACTCACAAAATTGATGTGTGATTATTTATATGTTTATACATTTCCTCATTTTTTAGTAATATTTTCAAGAAATGAGGAATATGACGCTTACAGAAATGGAACCATTGAAAATACACCTAGACTCGTTAGAAATGGCTGGAAAAATGGTAGATAAACATATTATTGCAGACAGTAATTTTCCATCTTTAATTAATCTTATGCGATACAATGTGCAAGGTAAGTTATATATTGGATACATAAAAAATTTGTAAATCTCGAAATATAACTGTGAAAAATATTAATATTAATGTAAGGATGACATATTTGTAATTAAAATATTTCCTTTCAGGTGGACCAACGGTTAGTGGTCTTGATGATCACGACTATCCTAATTTAAATGGCGCATCACTGACTTTAACAAATATTAATCAAATGAAGATACATAGCAAAATTCCTTTACCTTCCGAAGTAATGGAACACTTTGGCCGTATCCTTTCTATGTCTTTTTAAATAGCTTTCCAATCAATCTCATAATTAAAGCATGTATGAGGGTAAGAGATGAGGGTCAGGACTGATTATACATGTCGGCCGCTCTTATATGGAGCCATACGTCATTCTAAATATTTTGTTTCTATGTTATGACAAATTGTTTCATGAATATCAATCGAATATATTTAATCCTTGATAGAAATATAGATATGCAATGTCATTGCATGATGGGCCTTTTTACGGAAATTTCGAAAGCATGGCTCACAATTGATAGCGATATTTATCTATGGTCATATGAAAATGAGTAGGTATCAACGTTTTGAATTTTATTAATAAATATGAATTTATAAATTTATATATACGAAACTAAAATGCTTAAATTTTTCTTCTAAAATTGTACAGATCTGATGTTGCTTACTTTGATGGTTTGAATGAAACTATTATAAGCGTAGGCTTAGTAAAACCCAAGGCAGGAATCTTCCAGAGTTATGTGAAATACTTGTTAATTCTTACAACAACAGTAGAAATAACCATTCTTGGTGTTACAATACCCGATGAGGGAGGAGGTAATAATTTATTACAATTTTATTTTATTTTTGTTTATCAATAATCTTTCTTTAATTAAATCTAATCATTGTCTTTTTTATATATTCACAGAAATGCAGTTAGTTCCAGAGCCGATCTTTACTGTTACCACTGATGGAATAGGAATCACTACAATTGCTAATACCAGCAGTGGCAGGATTTTTCTCGGTGGTAGAAATGGATCACTATTTGAAATATATTATCAGGTTGGAAATTTTTAGAAGTTTGGAACTAAAATCTTAAGGATAAATAATTTTATTACTCTTAAATTTTACATTAATGGATCTTTTTACATGCAGGCAGAGAGCAGTTGGTTCGGCAAACGATGTAAAAAAATTAATCATTCAGAAGGTCCATTATCATTTCTAGTACCATCATTTGTCACTATGGCATTGTCAGAGGAAGAAGCTATAATACAGATATCTGTAGACGATTCACGTAATATTTTGTATACTTTGGGTGATAGAGGCACAATCACAGTTTGGGATATTGATAACAGTGGTGCATCTAAAATTACTTCATTATCTCAAGCTTCCTTGGTACAAAACACTGTCCATGTTGTTAAGTAAGTAATTTTTTGTTAATATAATGTGTGTGTGTGTGTATATATGTGTATATATATATATACATATATGTATATAATATATTTAAAATATTTGCATAAATCGAATTAATACAATTTCTTTCTTCTAGAACTCTGGATAGTAACAATTTTCGACCCCTTGTAAGCATATCAGCTATAACGGAATCCGAATCAGTGCACTTGAATTTAGTCGTTGTTGCGGCAACAGGAACTCGTTTTTACTTTAGCTGCACTTCAGTTACAAATCCCTCAAGTAGACCACAAGGTTTACAATTGATACATGTCAGGCTACCACCAGGCTATGCTGCAAATGCCCCAGTAATGAGACCACGAAAAGTACAAATGGCATATTATCGAAAGGGTAAATTATCTTTTTGTAATACATCATGAATAATATATTTGATGTGAACGCGACTTGCACATTGGAATATTTTCTAGGGACTCTATTTCTTATTTGCGGTGGTGATACGGAAACCGCATGGTGTTTGAGTAACGATGCTTATCCATTTACAAATTATTTGGCTGAAACTCAGAGTATCTTGCCTCTTGATAGTCCAGCTTGGGCTATGGAAGAAATCATAAGAGATTCAGCTATTCATATAGAAAAGCAAAGCAGTGCTCAGGGTGAACCTCCTCTATTAGTGCGCCAACATATGGAACCACCAAGGAAATTTATATTTTTAACAGCACAGGTATATAATAGGTACATTTTTATCATATTTTGGGGATATAGTATATTTGGATGTAATGGATGTATGGAAGTTGAGTGTGAACGTCTTCCCCAAAAATACCATCTATGGTTGATTGTGTTGAGTAGGATGGTGACTCCATTATTTGTGCCGACGTCTGGCCATTAGATATTCTTGCTGAATTTGTTTATATGTTGTTATCCGTGCGACCAAGTACTTTCACGAGAAAGCGCGCTCGCGCGCGCGCAGCAACAATGTGGTACCGGGCTGCCGCTTTATAGGGGCATACACGGCCTCCAAATATATTTATATGATACATATGCATATTTTATTTATTATTATTCTATTCACTTTGTTATAGGGAGCGATAATCTTAATGCAAGTTCGTCCTGTAGATATACTGAAACAACTTCTCTTAGAACAACGTGGGCCTGATACTGAAATAGTACGCGCATACTTTCAAACGCAATCCCTGGAACAAGCTTGTGCTACGTGCTTAATTTTAGCAACGCTTGAGAGTTCTCAAAATGCTCAGGTAACGATATATTTTTACATACATTTATAAAATTTTAATTATATTTTATAATATATTTATATCTTTAATTATGTTCTATATTATACATGCTATCATTAATAACAATAAGCATTTTTTATGATTATTAGTTGTCGGAATGGGCAACTCGTGCATTCTTCCTGTATGGTGGTCAAAGAATAGCAGGGATATGTCCTCCAATTGATATGCATACTGGTTTCCCCACCATAAATCCAGGTATATTATTGTTCTCTATGATATAGAATTTAAATGTCCATATAATATTTGATTTATATTGAAAATAAATGTTAATATAGCAGATTTACGCACATCTACGCCTAGAGTGCCCAGCTTCGATTCTAGAGCTCAATCCTTCCGATCACCCACGCAAATGGGACTTAGCACAGATATTGGTTTGCAACATTTCTCTGCTAAACATAGCGGGTTATATCTGTATGTGGGAAGAATACTTCGCCCTATATGGAATGTAAGATGTATAAAACAAGAAACAATAAGTAATAAAAGCGTGGTAAGTGATATTAGAGCAAAATTACTATTGTACACAGTTTTTAAAAAGATATCTTGAATATTTCCTGTCCGAATTATTTTGAGATAAACTTTGTATTATTACTTTTATTATTGAAACTTTAATGCTTATAAATTATAAGTGTGTTGTGTGTGTTATTTATCTTTTTTAGATATCCAGTACAGTTCCAGCAACACAAATAGCTTGGATCTTAGGTCATTTGCAAGCATTAAGATCTTTCTTGAACAAAAATACGCATATCACAAAACAGTATGTATTTTCTAAAACATGATTATTTGATATAATAATGTATAATAATTTTATTAGATTATAATAAATTAATTAGGAAATGAATTAATACTAAAACTAAATATACACACATATAGACAAAGCACAAGTAGAGGTTTAACAGACGGTTTTGAAACAACGATTCAAAGTCATTTTCAAGAACCAATTGTGGAAGAAAGAAACTCATTGGATGCTTTAAAAGTTTTCATCACTCATGCATGTGAGGTTTTGGGTTTATGGAAAATATTATGCGAGAATCAGCTGAACAACATCGTCAATTGTCTATCAAAGGTGATCACTATTCAATTTTAGTTAAACTTTCTGAAAAAAACTTAATTTTTATTTTTAAGATAAATCAAAATTTACGTTGATATCTTTCAGGATCAAATCACTCAATTTTCTACAGCCACCTTTAGAGATTTGATTTTAATAGGCCATGAAATATCTTCTCTACTCATCGTTCATTTGATTGATAGGTAAGTTTATAAATCTTATAAAAATTCTTCAGTAATTTACTACAGTTAATATCTTGCAGTTATCTTGGAGATAATGCATCAGTGGATTCCGTAAGTGCGAAATTAAGAGAAGTTTGTCCCAATTTGTACAGAACTGAAGATGCTGTTTGCTCGAAGGTAACACGAATAGATCATCTTTTGTATTATAGTCATCAACATTTGTATATTAACCAGTTCTTTGGTAATGACGCATATATGCGCACATTGAATAACTCCGATAAATTTCGATGGATCTGGATAAAACTTGGTATCCTAGAGTTTTTTGAGTTGCTGAATCGGAATCTGAGCTCAGGGACTACAAATTCGTCATCGTTCAGTTAATATGGTGCCCGAAAACGGTTCAAGGGCTTACCAGTTAACTGGTTGATTTTTGAAATTTTGACCCTGGATTCGTCATCAGCGACCCAAAAAACTTGTAATAGATAAGCTTCCATGTAAAAAAGGAAATTATTTGCTCTCACCAGTTTTGGCACAAAACGTTGATTTCGGGTCCACCAGTGAAGTGGTTAAGAATATAAGAATTATATATAAATATGATTATTTTCGTAAATTTAGGCAAATGAAATTCTCCTAAAAGCAAAGGGATGCACAAATCCTGAGGAAAAAGAATGTTATCTTCAATCTGCTTTAATGGTATGTCACATTATATTATTCGTCACAATACAAGGCAATGTTGATTACTTATTTATTAAATATGTACACAGCTTTGTAAAGAGGTAGCACCCAGATTGAATTTGAATGCAGTGTGCCAACAGTTCGTTGCATGCCAATTTTACACGGGTGTACTTGAATTGTGTATTTGTTGTGCGGAAAAGATAGATCCCAACAACGCTGCTTCGCATTATTATAAAAATAATGAACCCATAGAGGATCAAGAAGGAAATCTGGCTTTTACGAAACGGTATATAACAACAGTACATATCCTTATGGATAGCCACAAGTAATGATTTAATGCATTTTTACATTATTTACAGTTCCGAGATTTATAAGGAATTTACCACGATGTTAGATCATTTGTATCACCAGAGCATCTCTAACCCTTTAACGCCAACTATACCGAGCAAACCAGGACCTCCTTTACAAACTGCGTCAAATGCTATAGTAATGCCGGCGAAAGAAATTGTATGTAATGTAAGACTTTTTTAATTGTTCGAAATGCATTATAATGCTAATATTTTTTTAGTTACATGAAATCATAAATGATGCACTGCACGCACCATGTGAGACTCTTCATTCTTCTATTTATACTTGGATGATAGAGCGAGGACTTCATGGTGAATTAGTTGCCTTTGCTGCACCTTCGCTAGAAACTTACCTCAATCGCGTCAATGCACCTGAATTACTTTGGCAATTCTATGAAAGAAATAAGAATCACGCTGCTGCAGCAAAAATCTTGGATTCTTTAGCTACCAAAGTTGGGTATGCACACATGTATTGCGTGATAACACATGTAATACGTGATCCTTTTGCAAAAATTTAAAAATTTATATTCATTTGTTATAGGTCAGAAATATCACTCGCAAAGAGAGTCGAATATCTGGCACGAGCGGTTGTATGTATGCGAAGCGATCAAACTGGATATGCTCCTTATCTTGGAATTTTCTTACGCGAATTGGAAGATAAATTAGAAGTAGCTAGAATGCAACAACAGGTATATATTTCAATAATCATGAATTCAGTAGTCCATAAGATGAAAGTAGTCTATAAGATAATTTTATAATCTAGATTATATCTCTTACATATGCAGTTATTGACAAATCTTGAAGAAAAGATCTAGGTTGTGTGAAGTTAAATACGCCATCATGTATATTCATGTTTAAATACGTTTAAAGTATTATGTTAATTAATAATGTTTGTTTTCTCCAATATTTAACAGATACTTGAGATTATCAGCAATCAGCAAAATCTGTTCGATTCGATGATAGTTACAGACGCAAAATTAAGATTAAATTCTTCATTACTCGATATTACACAGGTATGTAATTTTGATAGATATACTTTAGCTATATCTCATTTGAGACTTATACATAACGTTAATTACAGTTGTATGAAGAATACGCAGAACCCTTACAGCTTTGGGAATGCAAACTAGCTATAATTCATTGCTCGGGTCATCAAGATGACATGTTAATTAAAGGAATTTGGACCAACATAATCGATAATGGTATATGATGCAATATTTTACATATGTATAACGTAATAATAGTTTTCTCTCTCTCTCAACATTTTAATAAGTTTTTAATGTTTGTAGAATTAGAAAATGCAACAGAACCATCGAATGAAGATAAAATAACCATCTTAATGTGTAAAATTAAATTACTTGGCCAAGAATATATTGGATCACCGCATTGTTTTCCGATTGGTAATTGTATTTCATATATACTTGATTTTATATTGATGATAAAGTTTTATGTTGATATTTCTTTCACAAATTCTTTCGTTTTTGTATTTTAGATTTTCTAGTAAAACAATTGGAAATGAAGGCATGTAAATATAAAGTAACTAATACTAGTATTATAACTTCTTTCTTGGAATTGGGAGTAGCGATGGAAGATCTTTTAGATATTTATGATAAGTAAGTATGTTAAAATAAATGCAAATTTTTGTATTCTGATATTGCGAAGTATTTATCTCATACATAAATTGTCTTCAGAATGATTGGCAAAAATACTCGTATTTGGCTAAATGAAGGCAACGAATTTCATCTAATTGAATCAACAGCGAACTTGGTCAATCATTTTATAAAAAACATGACCATAACAAACAGTTTTGTCAGGTGAGTATCATCTACAAAATATAATCTTGATCGTACCTCATTGTAGGGACTAGAAACAAAATAAAACTTAGATTTTACAAATTAAAATGGAAAATATTTTATTTTAAAGCAAGAAATAAGAAAGCAAAGCATAATTTAAATGAAAATAAATGAAACATTTTTTGTTTTTAGTTCCTATCAAAATCACAATACTAAACTTGACACTAATTCAAAATTTTCTTTACTGCAGGAGAAAAATTATAACAAAGTGTCAGGATGTTATTTCAAAGTGTTTAACAACTCTCTTTAGTAAACCTAATGGCGGAGAACTTGAGAGAGAAATAACACATCTACGATCAATCCAAAGTATATTGAATCGTATGTGAAGCAACTTTGTTGAAGAGAAGTGTATAATATACACTATATATATTATCATGAAAAAGAAGATGCAAACCTTATGACTTCTAAGTTATTTAATATTTTCTCCTGACACAAGAAGCAATGCTATTTATGATACTATTATTAAATAAATAAATTGCTCAACTTTTATGAATGTTTATCAAGAAATATACCATTTATTCCAGGCAGATTATTATTGCCCAGTCTTTTACCAATTTGTAAATTCTAATACTGTATATTAAGTAATAATATAAAATTGTCGAATATGTAATGTATGTGTTTGAAACTATTCCCTCACATTTGTTATTTAACGTTTTATATAACAAATACACCAAATATACATTTATACAAGAGAATTGATCAAAATTGATAAAATACATTTAAGTGAATTTAAGAACATAAGTTCTATGCAAAAGTAACTATCTTTAATACGGAACACAATATTATATACAGAGTGACAAAGTTTAAGTTACAAATTTAGAGATCTCAGCAATAAAATATGAACTTATATAGATAGAAACTATATTTACTATCTTCTGTATCTCCTCTGGCTATAGATTCTAAAAGTAGAACCATAATTATTAAATAGATTTCTGTCACAATTATATTTTATAACTAACATCTTGATATTAATTTTAATGTGAGAGAAAACCTATTTAAGATCTACAAGATAATTTAGAATACTTTTACAGGCTTTCTAGGAAATATATTAAAAAACAATATTTATTTTAAATAATCAGGTTTATAATTACATAAATATAACTTTCTATATTATTTCTTAGATTATAACAATGCCTTGTATAAATAGCTTGAGTTGACATATAACCAATAACATAACTTTCCAAGCAGCACAAAATATTGGACCAATGTTATATCTCCTGCGGCCAACAGTTGGCCAACTATTAATTGCTACTCGAGTTACGAACTATCGTCTCAAAGTTCGGAAATGAAACTGTCCCAGTTAAGTTTTGATGTCAATTGATGTCTATGTTACGTCAACTACACAGGATCAAAAATAAGGAACAAATGTACACCAAGCGAACGAGATTGTACCATCGTACGAATACTTTGGGGCCCTGAAAAGGGCCATTTGTCACTTTCTGTTGCTGCAAACCAATGGTTGTTTTCTCTCATTACCGGTTTACGATTACGCCTTCTTCTCCGTCTTCTTCGGCAAGAGCACCGCCTGAATGTTAGGCAGCACGCCACCCTGAGCGATGGTGACGCCCGAGAGCAGCTTGTTCAGCTCCTCGTCATTGCGGATGGCGAGTTGCAGATGACGCGGAATAATCCTCGTCTTTTTGTTGTCGCGAGCCGCATTGCCAGCCAACTCCAACACTTCGGCGGCCAGGTACTCCATCACGGCGGCCAGGTATACCGGAGCACCGGCGCCTACGCGTTCCGCATAATTTCCCTTCCTCAGCAATCGATGGATACGACCCACGGGAAACTGTAATCCAGCTCGGTTGGATCGGCTCTTCGCCTTGCCCTTTATCTTGCCTCCCTTGCCACGTCCAGACATCTCGACGATTAAGCGTTAAAAGCCTCGCTGTGAACCGTACGACAGCAGAATGCAATTTGCTCCGCAATTTTTGGAGCAGCTCCTTTTATACATGATCGCGTCGGTAACGTTCGGCCAATGGCGTGCGAGCGAAGCTGCCATTGGCTGAGCGCTGCTGACGGTTGATCGTACGTTTCTTTGAATATTGTATCACTGCTGAAACCTTCAACGTTTCTCATTTTTATTAGTTAAAATGAAATAGAAATATACATAAAATATAAACAACGGTTTAAAGAATGTTTTCTAAATTAATGATTTAATGCTCAGATTAGTGATAAATGTATTATATCAATAGAATGTATATATTGTAATACTTTTTGTTAAAATGTATAATATATACTATATAGAATGCTATTTGAATTTTATATATAATAGCTTTACCTCGGTGTTACTTTGATGAAAATATGTAGTACGATTGTTAAGATGAAATTTATTAAACTACAGCTAATTTAAGAGCTTATAAGCATAAAGTTTTTAAAATATTTTTAATTCATTCCTTGGACCTAAATTATATCTAAAAAATTATCAAAATTATTATAAAACTTTGTTCATTATAATGGCAAATACAGAGCAGCTATAAAAATAATACTATATTTATAATAATTAGGATTTATCATACTCGATCTTATATTACTAATTGTAAGGTATTATTAATTTAACAGAGTATAATGTTTTAACCGCCAGTGACCAGTGATGATTAACAGTACAGAAATATTTAAGACCGACACAACTGGCAATCTTTTATTCGATATTAAATATACAGTATAAGCAACGTTTCGACCATTGTATGTGGTCCTTATCAAGCTTGAATCTAGAAAAGTTCGCAAATTACAATATTAAGATTAACAATTCATAATACAAACAAATCACTGTAACAGGCATAAGAACAAAAAGCTATACCTAAGTAAAATAAATAAAACAGTGGTTGACGACAAACATCTTACTGACTATGAATATTTACCAATAAATTTATTGATCTGAAAACTAGATAAAACTATGGTATAAAAGGAGAAGGAAAAAGAGAAAAAAGTAAATAAGCAAATAAATAAATAAGAACCACATACAATGGTCGAAACGTCGCTTATACTGTATATTTAATATCGAATAAAAGATTACCAGTTGTGTCGGTTTTAAATATTTCTGTGTTATTATATTAATTCTTAAGAAGTTAACGAAAATTTAATTTAATTTAAAACATTAGTTTTATTATATCGCGATAATTACGTGATTATATTTAGAAGTTTCTGGAATTGTATTAAGAAATACATTTAAACTAAATTTAATTATTATGCTAAACTTATTGTTAGTTCAAATGTATATCTTAATAGAATTTTGGAATACTTGATACAATACCTCTTCAAAATAGTTTTTATTTAATACATTAGTTTAATTGTAAGTGTTTTTTTTATTATCAGAAATAATTTTCAAAGTCTTATCATTCTTCATGCTTTCTATGATTTTATTTGAAGTTGGTCATACTAATAAATTACAATCGGTTATAAGCGCGAGTCAGAAATTTTTGGATATCATTTCATATTCAAATATCAATATAACATAAACAAATACAAAGAATATAAATAAATAAGTTTCAAAACGTGCAGAAGTCTAAGGTAAACCTTACAATTAGATCTAAACTTTTAAAATATAACAACCCACACAGCACAAAACTCAACAGAAATGTTTCAGAAATGTTTCAAAGTTTCAGAAACATTTCTGAAACTTTGAAACGTTTCTGAAACATTGTTGTGCTGTGTGGGAAACTTATAAAGAAAAAAATTTTAACGTTATTATTTATATCTAATTGATTTATAAGAATTTTATTTCTAATTTAGATTTAATTCTAATTTTTCAATTTTTGTTTTTCATATATGATAAAGCGTCAACTTAAAAAGACAAGACTTGAGCGAGAAATTAATTTAAAGTCGAATAAAAAATTTTAGCAAAAAAATGTCTACTTTATAATAAATTTTAGATCAAATTTAGCGAAGATTTTAGGTATCGTCATTTATATCTATTAACTTAGAGAAATTTATAAAGTCACTTTCACATGTTTTGCGTGAATTCTGTATTTACATATTTTAACTTTTGACATTTTAAAATAAAGAAAGCTTTCCTTCCTTAAGCGATATTTATAGTATAATTAATATAATTATATAACATGAATATAACCCGAATCTTTTTAAAAATTTGATTAAGAGATTTCTTGAATATCATAATTTTAATTTTTAATGAATCTAATAGCAAATTTGGTTGGATGTACTAGTGCTCACTTGATGTATACAGGGTGTCCGGAAATTCGAGGATAATATTATTGCAGCATGAAAGAAGCATTATTACTTAACTTTTCACGAACTTTCATGCTGCAATAATATTATCCCCGAATTTCCGAACACCCTGTATATTAATAAAGCCGTTGTATACTGACCTAAATGTGAAAGTGAAA
>NJRL01000889.1:73874-86647 GCA_003063815.1 Aphaenogaster rudis
ATTATTCACTGGCGAAGAATACCCAGATAGCACAGAGAATCGAAAAAGAATTCTTTTTTATGTCACTATTGTCACTAATTCTGAATTCTTTTTTAGATGCAAAAAGAATTCTTTTTCTAAGAAGAATTCTTTTTGCATCTAAAAAAGAATTCAGAATTGGTGACATAAAAAAGAATTCTTTTTTCTAAGAAGAATTCTTTTTGCATCTAAAAAAGAATTCAGAATTGGTGACATAAAAAAGAATTCTTTTTCGATTCTCTGTGCTATCTGGGTATTCATCTCTTACTTGCTTATTATATATAAATAACATAATCTTAGTTATTAATTGCTCTTTTCCACCAATCTGCATATGAAAAATCCGATGTCTATAAATAAGTATTAGAACGTATAAAATGCTTCGTATTTTATACGAAGCATTGTACGTAATCTCTTATATATTTTTGTTAATAATAGAGAATAGTTTTATTTTCCAGAGCATGGGCTATATAATTTTAAATAAGTATTAGAACCTGATTTATAACGTAAAAATTGTACGAATGGTACAGAACCATGTTTCTTTGTGTGACTACATTTGACAATCGAACAATGGGAGGACATTTCTTCTCTTTCAACGCCATTTCGTGATACATTGTGTTGAGAATCCAGACAACTTCGCATGACGTGCCTTGCCCAGGCCAACTGTTAAACCGTTTTCACGTATTTATTGGATGAGTATATAAGCACAAATAAAATACGAGCAATATTTGAAACTTAAAGTATATATGCGCTTAATTGTATATTCTTGTTTCTACTATTTTGTTATTTTATATTATCTCAGCAAAATTTACAAAGCAAGCGAGATTATAAAATATTTAGAGAAAACCATGACATTTATGTAACAGAAACTCAGACTTTCCAATATTAAGAAATAATATATTTGCTTTACTTATCAATATTTCTAAAAGATATTGAATAATAGAATTTTTAAAGAACTAATAAGATAGAAAGTGCCGTTCGTGCAGCAATTGATTGATGAGAATTGAGATGTGATCAACTTCATTTGAAATATTCAAGTTGTAACAAAACATTTAATATTAAAGTATACAATAAAAGCGAATGGTGTATACATCGCAATATTCAAAAGATTTCATACGCAAAAGATCACTATTAATACTATTAAGATCACTATCAATACTATTAAGATCACAATACTATCACTATCTATTACCTCTGTTAATAACTTAATTACATAGTATAAACATTCATTAGGAGTAATAAGGGTATTAATGCTGAATAAGATTATTCCTTCGTCATAAAATTTTGTGGCCCTGAAAAGGGCCATTTGTGATGGATGCCAGATTATAATTATGCTTTCTTTTCGGTCTTCTTGGGCAGCAGTACGGCTTGGATGTTCGGCAGAACGCCACCTTGGGCAATGGTCACGCCGGACAACAGCTTGTTCAACTCCTCGTCGTTGCGGATGGCGAGTTGCAAGTGACGGGGAATGATCCTAGTCTTCTTGTTGTCACGAGCGGCGTTGCCGGCCAACTCAAGTACTTCAGCGGCGAGATATTCCATGACCGCGGCCAAGTAGACCGGTGCTCCAGCGCCGACGCGTTCAGCGTAATTTCCCTTCCGCAGCAATCGGTGAATACGTCCCACGGGGAACTGCAGTCCCGCCCTGTTGGAACGAGACTTCGCCTTTCCCTTAACTTTGCCACCCTTTCCGCGTCCAGACATGTTGCTCAGCTAACGAATACGGATATCCTTTCTGCGTGAGAAACGAGAGGATTGTGACAACACGGAGCCGCGCGCTGCCCTCTTATATCCCGCCGGAGCAGCGCGCCGCCACCAATAGAAACACGTGGTCGCGCTCCCGTCTTCTGATTGGCGCTCCGGAGCAGCCGGGAGTAGGTATATATATATAATATCTCGGGCTTTCGCTTCAGCTCATTTTTCCCGTGCACCTCGAGGACGCTGTATCGTGGTTTCATCCGCAAGCCTTCCGACTGTACGAAAAGATGCCCCCTAAAGCGAGTGGCAAGGCCGTGAAGAAGGCCGGCAAGGCCCAAAAGAATATTAGCAAGACCGACAAGAAGAAGAAGAGGAAGAGGAAGGAGAGCTACGCCATTTACATCTACAAAGTACTGAAGCAAGTACATCCGGACACCGGGATCTCCAGCAAAGCCATGAGCATCATGAACAGCTTTGTAAACGACGTGTTCGAACGAATCGCCGCGGAGGCGTCGAGACTGGCGCATTACAACAAGCGCTCGACGATCACCTCCCGGGAGATACAGACGGCTGTGAGGCTCCTGTTGCCGGGTGAATTGGCGAAGCACGCGGTCAGTGAAGGCACGAAAGCAGTGACCAAGTACACTAGTTCCAAGTAAATTGGAATGACTACGATGATAAAACGGCCCTTTTCAGGGCCAACAAGAATTTTGAACGTCAACTCGTTTGGGTTTCGCATTTTCAACACTGCTTTCCATACAATATTATACAATAAAATATATACTTGTGTAGCTTCAACCGGTTCAATTTATATTGCGAATTTAATGCCAAATATGATTGTTTAAATCTATATTTCACTTATTTAATAGAAACATAGTTTCCTAACGATTAAAAGTTAATCTATCAATCTATGTGAGTTGTAAAAGCGGTTTTAAATATAAAAGATAATTCGAAGTACAACATCCAACGATTTAGTATATATATATTTAGTTTTAGAGATTCCCCCCCTCTTTATATTATTCTGCATTTATACTATAATAAGATTCTTAGACAGGATCTCTAATCATTTTACGTTTTCGCTTTTGATTCGGATTGAAAAATATTTTAGTAGCACTAATTATATTTTTCTATTTATATTGAGTTGAATTTAATTTTATAATTATTTTTACATTTATACTATAATAAGATTCTTAGACAGGATCTCTGTAATCATTTTACGTTTTCGTTTTTGATTCGGATTAGAAAATATTTTAGTAGCACTAACTATATTTTTCTATTTATATTGAGTTGAATTAAATTTTATATTTATTTCTACATTTATATTATATAACATTGTTCTTAGACATGATCTCTAATCATTTTACGTTTTCGCTTTTGATTCGAATTGAAAAATATTTTAGTAGCACTAATTATATTTTTCTATTTATATTGAGTTGAATTTAACTTTATAATTTCGTCGACAAATTTTCGAGCGTATTTCATTGCATTTGCGAATAACACGTATAATTAAGTATTACAAATTTTTATTCTAACAGACTAATGTCCATTTCTACCAATGTAGATTAACTTTAATCTCAGTTTAAATTATTTTTTCTATTTTTCTGGGTTTTCTGTAAAAACTAAGTTAAATCGAGATTAAACTTAATCTACATTGATAGAAATGGGCATAATTCGATTTTCTCGGTCTTATTTGTCGCCGTCGCGACTGTTGCCGAGAGAAGAGAGAGCACGCTATTCAGATTCTAACATACTCTTGTAGAAACGTACGTCAGTCACGATTTGTAGGTCGACGGTACTTCTTTCTCCGACAGATACAAGAAATAGCCGTGAAAGCAAGATTAATAAACTAACGACTGTATTTATAGACTCGCAAGTTGAATTTTAGTGCTCCGCAATGTCGGAGCAAAATAAAAGGATATATGCTTTTGTACGAATGTTTGATTATCCAGCCGCGATTTGCCGATTCTCGAAAACGTCCCGAATAACGAATAATTGCATAACGAAGTTACAGAATCGTGTATTTCGCGAAACTCCGGAAAATCCGGATGTTTAATTTAAATCTTTCGTAACGCGTGACGTGGCACGTGGCGTGGAAACTGCGATAAAAAAAAAACAGATATACCGCAGTGCTATCTCGCAGTATCTTCCACGCACGCTGCGGTCGATGCGTAATCGATCATAATGCGACAGAGAATAATATTGCATAAGTTCGTTAATGTTCATAAGTTGCACAGGCAAGTGTCTCGATTTTCGTCAGCCGAGCTGAACGCCTCGCGGAAGCGTTTCGTTTATGTTTGTTTTGATTTTCCAGTCGCATGATTACTTTTCATCCTAACCTCTCGAAAATTTCCAAGTGTACACATTCAAATCGCGGCATGGCAACGGACGCGAGATTCCTGTCGGAGTCGAGGGCCCATCTGCGAGATATCTTCCGTTCCGCCGTGAAAGCGGTGTCGCCGAACGAGATCATAAGGAGGCGAGTGAAACTCCGCGGTAACGTCTTGCACGTCGACGAGAGGAGCTTCCCGCTGAAGGGGGACGTTTACCTCGTCGGGTTCGGTAAGGCGGTTATGGGGATGGCCGTGGAGCTCGAACGAGTGCTCGGCGACGTCTTGAAGAAGGGTATCGTCAGCGTCCCGAGTCTGTCGGGGGACGCTGTGTGGAGCTTCGAGGATAAGTCCGGCTTCCCCAAGTTGCACGACAGTAGGATAGACTACCGCGAGGGTGGTGTCAACAATCAACCTGATAGCAGATCGTTGGACACCACGCACGACATCATAGACCTGGTTGAAAAATTGACCGAGGCAGATACTCTGATAGTCTTGGTGTCGGGTGGAGGCTCTGCGTTGCTGTACATGCCGAGGCCCGTCCTGGATCAGGAAGACAAGCTGGAGCTCTGTAAGAAGCTTCAGAACGCAGGTGCCGATATCACCGAGCTTAACACCGTGAGGAAAAAGCTGTCCCTGGTAAAGGGCGGTGGTTTGGCACGTATGGCCTATCCCGCGTCCGTTATTACTCTGATATTGTCTGATATTGTCGGTGATCCTGTGGACTTGATTGCCAGTGGCCCTACTGTTTATAGCCCGAGAGCACCAAAGAATGTTATCGCTATATTAAAAAAGTATAACTTGTATCAGTCATTAGAGGGTGACTTAAAGGCAGTTATAAAGTCAAAGGAGACGTTTGACGACAGACCGCTGTTAAATCGGGCTAAACAGTTCAAACACGTGACGAATATGATTCTAGGAAACAATACAGTGGC
Source organism: Aphaenogaster rudis (assembly GCA_003063815.1). Classification (NCBI taxonomy): domain Eukaryota; kingdom Metazoa; phylum Arthropoda; class Insecta; order Hymenoptera; family Formicidae; genus Aphaenogaster; species Aphaenogaster rudis. The sequence goes on from NJRL01000889.1 coordinate 78,850, forward strand.
TCTTGAAGCTGCAAGTCTTGAAGCTTTACGCAAAAAATTGACTCCGATAATATTAAGGAGTGATGTTACAGGGAATGTACAGGATGTTAGTTCAGCTTATGTTCACATAACAAGTCTGATATGTCTCGTTTTGTTAAACGAGCTGGAGAGAGAAGAATTTTATGATAGAGTACGGACTATGCCAATACTTCCATTATCTATTGATAAAGTCGATGAAATCTTTCATATTATTGGCAATCTCGGTGGTATAGTTTTAATCGGTGGAGGAGAGCCCACTGTTGTAGTAACAGGTCAAGGAAAAGGCGGTAGGAATCAGGAGTTAGCTTTACGTTTTTCGCTAGATTGGTTAGCAAAAATCAAAAGTTATCCGCGACTTGCCGAATACGATGTGATAATGCTCAGTGGAGGTACTGATGGTCAAGATGGTCCTACTGATGCAGCAGGTGCATTTGGTTATCCTGCCATTGCACCTGTAATGCATGATCTTTATGCAAAAGTAAAATCTATGATTACCAAAGATAATGAACAGGAAATAACAATGACAGACAGAAAAACCCTGGCGCAGGATTCATGCAAACGACAGCAAACGAATAAGTTTATAACAAAATCCAATATTGAACTAAAGGAACGAGATTCTAGTAATACAACGGAAGAGTCTCCTCGAGAAGATGATAATGAACATATCGATCATTTAGAATTAAAGGCAATGGAAGTGGAACGCATGTTACCTGAAAATGTTTTAAAAGAAAACGATTCGTATAATTTTTATTCACGCTTCAAGAAGGGGGCGGACTTAATTAAGACAGGAATCACTGGCACCAATGTTATGGATTTACATTTTATTTATATCAAAAAACGTCCGTGCAAGTGTGAGATTGATTCTTCTGACAAACCAATATATAAAGAAGATATCTTGGACGTACACGATTTACATATTGACACATTGACTATCGAAAAGTACAAGGCTACACGTGCTCCCTTAAAATTTGACAAAGACAGACTTATACAAACTCCATCTTTAACTACTGAGACTAAAAAAGAAAAGCCGTTTCTTAACGTAAAAATCATCGATGAAAATTTTACAGATCCATGTTGTAATAAAAAGCATAAACTTGATTAAGTAAAAAGTATGTAAAGACTGCATCTATGAAAAATTCCACATTATTCCATAATTACGTTGTACAAAATAAATTATACATTCTACAATGTTTCTTTGGAAGAAAGTAGATAAGTTATATTGTAAATACTGAAAATTTTTAAATATATATAGAATACTTCAATTATATCCTTATATCAAAGGCACTGCTTAAAAATAAATCTCTTAAATTATAACATTTACTACATAACATATCCATTACGCTTGAAGATATGACAATATATATTCTCTATTACATACATAGATATCTACAGAGATCGTATAATATATATTTATATATATATATATATATATGTATTATATTATTTGTTGACTATATCAACGTTTTTCTAGTACTTATGACAAAGAAATATAAAATTAATATTTCATAAAGAAAGATATAATTACGCAATAACATTTATACAATTAGACACAATTACATTTGGTTATCTAATACTTTCTATATAAATATTTTTGTTTCATATATATCATATCTTATTTTCCTCTGTAGCTGTTAATTATTTTGATAGATACAGAATTTTTTTGACAGAGATACTACTTTAAAAAGCTTTTTAAAATATTTGCTTGCATATATAAAAAAGAAAAGATTTAATATATAAGCAGGATTTCTTCTATCATAATTGTTCATTATGTGTCTGTGCAACTAAATAATATAAACTGTATTAATAACATCTATAAATTATATAATGATATATAATGACCTATAATTTATATAATGATGATAAAAACGAGATTATTAATTTGTACATTACATTTCTTAGTCATTAGTGCGCATTAAACTTCAAAATTTTGGACGATAAAAATCTTTTCAATTGTTAAGACTGCTGTTATTTATAAAAATGTTTTTTTAATTAAAATATATTCAAATATATTCTGATTTTTCTACTACAATAAATTAGAGACTAGAAATAGAAAATTAGATCCCAAGTTTTTTGGACGAAAACCAGAGAAATGGCATAGCCTTATTAAACTACCTCGTGTGCTAAAGATCCCAACTAAACAAATGATGTTTGACTAGCATATCACGAACTCCATCTTTTAAAGGCTGTGATTGTTCCTTTTTGGGTGGTAGTTCCCAGTCGGGATTCAAGTTAAATGCAAATTGGCTTAATATTCTTAATTCACATTTTATTTGCACCCAACCTGGACTATTTATAAAGCTCCACGGTTGATACCTAAACATTATATACTATTATATATCGTAACAAGAAATATATACAATACACACACGCTGGCAATATGTTTATACTTACCACTTTTGTACTACTTCTACACAGGAACATAAAACTTCTAACCATAAATGAAGTACTTGTTCGTTTAATCCAAGACAGATGAGAGAACGTAATTTCACATCCATCTGAGCATGTGCATTGTCATGTGTTAAATTTATAGATTGAACGCAACGATATAATAACTGAAAATTTTTCTTTATTATTTATTGAATATATACCCGAATAAAAATGGTAATAAATAATCTGTGATACCTCTTCTGGCGTCAGAACTTTACCATCTTCATCCAACCTGTATGTTTTGCATAGCACCAATCGACTATAAACAGAATTGAAGTCTTTTTCCACTTCTCTGTTAGAAGCTTCTTCTATAAATAGCCACGGATGACACGGTCCGCCCAAAAATGACGGTCTCTTCATTCCATGCTCTAATACTGCTTTCACAGTGGGACACAATGTACCCCTTACTAAGTCAGTAACAGCTTCGCTAACCGCATCATCTCCAGCGCATGTATATTGTTTACTTCGTTCATCCAGCAATTCTACAAACTTCGCGGGAAACCATCCTAAAAATATGTTGTTAGATTAATATATTGACTGTCATGTATTTACCACAAAATGAAAAAATAATATAAATTTACTTTAAGAGTTTGTATGATTATTAGCGGCATATATTACAAAAATCGCAAAAAGATAACAAAACAATATTTAAAAAAAAGATAACAAAACAATATTTAAAAAAAAATTTTTTTAAAATATTGTTTTGTTATCTTTTTGCGATTTTTGTAATATATGCCGCTAATAATCATACAAACTCTTAAAGTAAATTTATATTATTTTTAATAATTAAAAAAAAATTTTTTTTAAATATTGTTTTTAAATTAATTGCTTGTAAAAAACTCAGGATATCATAAACTCATTTCATTGTAATATACTCAGCATCTTAAATAATACTAAAAAATTCCTTTTGTACATATATTACCTCTCAATCCATTCAGTTCTCCTACCCAGCAATGTTCGTCTTTTTGACTAATGATTGTAATTATATCATTCTTTCGGAAACCAAGTTCATCGTCATCGTGTCTCTCAAAGTCTGTAACAAAATTAATATATTTGCAAAACATTTTTCAACTAACTTGATTTGTTAAAAGTTGCGTGAGAATTTTTACTTTTATTGTTATTTAAATTATATTGCTGTAATATACAATAGAAAAAAAAAATTGGTACCTAGTAAAGCTTTTGCTCTTCTTTTCCGCGTCCGGGATACATTGACATAATTGTCATGGTCTTTTGCATGACTTTCCATTGTATAATCTGCTATAAGAACAATATTATTTAATTTTGGATCGACATTTATGAAATGCCTTGCAACTTGTAAAACAGCTTCTCTCAAGTCGACTAAAATTTCTGAAAATTTATATATTAAATTAGATACAGACAAATTTTATTGAAAATTTTACATGGCTATGTGTACATACCTGTTTGACGAATATTTTTAGATTTTGCATCGTCTTCACCATCGTCATTTCCAAATAAAATTGTTTGTAACATTGATTTGTTTCGCTTCATTTGACGTCTGTAAAAATACCACAAAAAGGATATATGAAAAGTAAAAAAAAAAGATTTAAATTATTGTGAATGTTATAGTCAAATATTAAATAGGAATACATAATATATTTTTCATCATCTATACCTATTCAAATGTTGTTTTGGCAAGTTCGGTACTGCATCCGGATTTCCTACCAATCCGCCTTGATCAGCCATTAAATAAGCTAAATGACGACGTCGATGAGTTTCGACTAACACATCTGATAGTGATCCACTAACTTCTAAAGATACCTAAAATATATATCAGACATATATTAAAACAGTTAGGCTTTGTCGTAATAGGTTTCCAAAACTATATTAAGAGTAACATACATTGAATAATTGGTCCACGTCATCAATGTCTCCTGGTATATCTGAGAGAGCGTTAAATATTTGTGCAGAATTCTCCAACTGTTTTAAATTTGTTTCTGAAAGAATATTTGATGATAGTAAGCATTTTATATAAAATATAATTATATAAAATAATAGATCACTCTAAATGTAACAAATATATATTGAAAATATACCTTTTATTTTTAACATCCCAATCGTAATTTGGAATAAAACTATAGATCCATCGAAAAGAAACATATCCCATATTCGTAGTAATATCTTCATGTGTACAACTGATGCAAATAAGGTCAGAAACCAGTGCAGAGATATAAGACTTAATTCTATATCGTGTTGCACCAAAACATGATCTATATCAGGAAGATAATTAGCTACTAATGTGCGAAGTACTCTTTGATCAGCTTGAATACCTGGAAATAATAATTATAATTTATTGTATTGTGCTGTATAAATTTTTGTGACTTTAAATATTTTATAAGATTGGCAAAATGTATTACCCAACAATGTTGAAGAGTAATAAGAAGCTGGTAACAAATCTTCTACTATTGTTGCCATCATCCAGAATGCATCTTCCTCTTCCAAAAGTAATAATAATGACGCTGCCATTGTACCCGTACCTTGACAGTAACTGGATACAGCAAAAAATAAAAATTATATATTGATATTATATATTTAATTTAACAAAATAGCCTTAAAATTAATCGTATTTCTTCATACCCAATATCAGGATATAGCCAAGCTAAGGCACGCATAACGCGTCTTAAACGGGGTATACCAGTACTATGGAGATGGCTGAAACACGCGTTGGCTGGCATAATGCGAAGGAGATCTTTCTCTATTTGCTTATTGGTCATTAATGCATCATTACTCGAGGCTTTCACTATATCTTTGTACATTATTTCCGATGAACTTTTTTTTTTAAGTGCTCCTGTGTAGTTAAAGACATATTTTCATAACTTGTCGTCTAACATTTGTGTTTTTGTTGTTTCATACCTGACATGCACATCCAAATTTGAGGTCTCAAAGAATGGGGTATGCCACGGCGAACCATTTCACGTAATTTGTCTGTACGTGGTAGATTTCGATCTATATTTTGCCAGGAGAGTTCCGCCACTTCTTTATTATGGCTGAATTCCAAAAGAGCAACCCATTGCAATCTAAAAGAACAAATCGATATAGATTTCAATTTTGTCTACTTTTTATATCTCTATATATTATAAATACATTTATAACTATATTCTACATTAGAGATATGTGAAGAAAATATGATTAATTAACCTGTGTTGGGGATCTTCAACAAATGGTATTCCTAGTAATTTTTTTGAATTTTGTTCAGGGCCGTCTTCTTCCTCCACACGAAAGCCAAATTCATCAAATCTAGATTGATAGAACAGTTGTAAACATTATTTTACAATACTATGTTTTCTATAATTATAGTATTTTATATAGTTTTATATATACAAAAAGCAGTTTTACTATTTGATACATATAAGTTTCACCTATATTCAGGCTGTGAATTTGGATCATCAGGTTGATTCAATTTAGCTAGGATATCTTGTGGCCACATGGATGGAGTTAATGCTGAAAATGGACCACCCGGTGCTGGCGACAAAGCCTCGCCGCACAAACCTCCAATTTCTACCTCAACCTCATCTTCAGAGATGGCTGTTTCTAATTTTTTCTAAAACATACAATTGCATTTGACAAACATAAAACATGTGAAAGTAAATAATCAAGGTAGCGTAGTCTTTGCTGATCTAAATCATCATTTTTTAAGAAAAGTCACATTTTCACAACTTTCTATTGCAACTCTCAAGTCACATACCGATTTTATTATTTTTATTCTTTTCTCATACAATTTTATTATTCTTATTTTTCATATAATTCATTTATTTTATAATATAATTTCATACAATTCATATTATTCATTTTTATCCTTTTATTGTATTATATTATTCTTTATATATATATATATTCATTTTTCATGTATTCTTTCTTTCTGTCAATCATTAGAAGTTCCCATATAAGATCATTTTTGGGCATTGCATTCACCTATTCTTTATTCATTCATACATATTAGAAATGATATATGAACATATATATATCATTTATATATTCATTTAATATATTTGTACGCACTAAAAGCGCCATTGTAAATCTCCGAGAAATGATTTAGACGGCACGGTGTTAACTGGACCGGATTCCACATGTTATTCTACGCACTTGTGAATCTCGGAGCGCCGTAACGAAACGACTGCGCGAGTACTCACGTTATGCTCCTCTTTCCCGACGTAACCGTCGTGATCGCGAACGTTGAAGAACGACTTGGCCAGGTCCATCGTGCGGAAAGGGTCCTCGTGAGATCTCGATTCGTCAACGCGTCAAATCCCCATTGACATTTGTGTCCGTCCGCCGTCGTGGCCTGTCAACGTAGCGCGTCAGGCCATAGTGGAGCGCCATGGAGTAACGTCATAACAACAAGAAAAAAAGAAAGCGACCGCGTCACTGCTTACGTAGCGTCATCTGGGAGCTCCAGTTTCAGGATCTAGGCGGGACGAAAAAAAAAAGTAATACAGCGCGTCCGATAACGAGCGGATAGATACTCCTCGTCACCGACGAGATACTATTAATTAAAGACCGTCAACAAATTTTCGTGACCACCAAATAATGGGCCCCGGGGGCCCAGAGATAATTGAAGATGTATTACCGATAATTGATATAAATTTTCGATCGTTGTCATATATATATATGTATATGAGCAATTAACTTAGAATAGAGTATTAAATTCATGATTTATTATTATACAAATGTTTTGTAAATAAGCGCGCATATTTTTATAACACAAATTACATTTTTTTTCCATCGAATTATTACTCGACCGATAATCAAACACGGATAATAACAATAAAAATATGCAATTTTAAATAAAATCAAATATTCTTTTGACGTAAACAATTTTACCTATATGTATATATGTATGTTTAAGATACATTATAATAATAATAAATCATAAAATTATAATATTATATTATGAGTTAATTTTAACACGCAAACTTCCATTAGTATCTCATCGGTGTCCTCGTGAAGTTATTTCTCGCTATCAACAAGTTTTTAATTTCACTCCGTACGTCCTTCGCTTTCTCCAGGTTTTTTAAATGAAATTCAATCTCATAGCGAATTCGATCACCCGCACTACACTGGATTAGTGCATATTAAAAGCTGCTATTGGCTGCTATACATGAAGTTATTTAAACGTAGAAGCACATAAATATTTTATACGACTATATACAAATAGTCATTAATGCCTATTATCACGTTATTTAGCAGAATATGCATTAATGATTTCAACGTTTTAAACTGATTATATTATACTATTGCATTTAGATATGTCCATATGTAACACAGCCTCAAATGTGCATTAATTCAGTGTAGTGCGAGTGATCGAATTCGCTATCAGTTAACCGCACGCGCATAA
>NJRL01000892.1:30306-54177 GCA_003063815.1 Aphaenogaster rudis
GTGTGTGTGTGTGTGTGTGTGTGTGTGTGTGTGTGTGTGTGTGTGTGTGTGTGTGTGTGTGTGTGTGTGTGTGATACGACAGTCTAGGATTTTTACATTTTATCAATCGATGTTGTGATTGGTTTGCAAAATGTGGTCTGTAATGATTGAATATTAAAATGTATCTCTGAGAGAGAGAGAATATTCCTTTTATACACTTGACACAACAAAGGGAACACTTGACATTTTAAAAAAAATAGACAAGATTGAAGCAACTGTAACTTCGTCAAAAATTATCCAAATCCAAGTCTAAAAAAAATGTTTTAAAGCTTGAAGTCTCTACTTTCGAATGACATCTATTATTTTTAAGCTCTTTTAATTTTGGCAATTTTTACATACTGAAAACGACGACCTGGACAAAGTGGAAAATTTTTTCTTGTCACTTTCAGGCGTGTTATGCGCAAGAAAATATCAGAGAAAATTTTTTACTTTTTCTTGTGAAAGATTAAACTCTACAATTTACCTTGCGATGAAATTTGTCTACAGTTTCTTGTTTCCGAGTTATGAAAGGTTAAAGAAAAAATGGGCATTTTGACTTTGATTGCTTATAACTCCATTAAAAATCATCGTACAGCAATTCGTAAAATGGATTTTTAAAGGTGAAACTTTGCTCTATCAAATGGTATAACTGCTAATTTTTTCTTAAAGATATGTGGACACATTTCAAATGAGTGAAAATATTGTAAAAATTCGCAATTTTTCACTTTTTTATTCAGACCCAAAAAACAATTGTGTACAGCAACAATAGAATTTTTATCTGTACGATTTTTTGAAGCTTTAAGTACACTGAATTAAAAAAAAAATCGCTGCATAGCTGCGACATTTTTTTCATGGTGGCCACTATGATTTTATGGGGCAAAGCGTACGAAAAATTGTGAAATTGCTTAATTTCAGTGAAAATAAAGGAGAAAAACTAAAAATAACGTTCAGTGGACGTTAAAAAATTGTTTTCTGTCACACTGACAATACATTAAAGTTGAGTAAGTGTCAGCATAAGCCAAAAAGATTTTTTATCAAAAATAAATTTTTTGTAATTGAACAGGGAATTCTCACAAAAATTATTATTACGCACCAAGATCCGCGGTTGACCGACATTTGGCCTATTCTCATTTATATTTAAATTTTTTGTGTTTTTCGAAATTTGAAAAAATACTGCCGGCATTAGCGTTACCCAAAGCGTACCACGAGGAGATTGCACGGTCGAATTTACGCCTCGTTGTGCGCGCGCGCGCGTGTATGTGTGTGTCAATCAGCTGAGACCCCGCGATTCGTCACTTTCCCAGTATTTTATGACTCCAAACTCATTCATAATTGTGTACATTTGCGATAGTAGAAAATGATAGATACTGTTTTCTGTCACGCTGCGTGAAAGTAAGCGAGCAACGCCGCTTTTGTTGCCGACTTGGTTAAATCTTGGCAAGTATGTAATACTTTCTATTAAAAGTAAACAATAATAGTACAAGTTATCGGATAGGTTTGGAATTGGAATCACGTCGTGGAATATGTCGTAGTGAATATCATAGCGTTTTCGATTGGGCTGGGTTTTGTAGATCCAGGCTGGGATTTGTAGTTCCAGGAGAATAGACCTATTTTAGTTCAGATCTAAAAGTATAATCCAATCAGCGCAAGTTGTGACGTCAATAATCGCTCCGAGAGCGATTAAACCCAGCCCAATCGAAAACGCTATCAGTCTCTATCTGAGTGTTTGAAAGTTAAGATAGTGTTTATCAAGACGGCTACATATTCTAACATCGAGTGGATAGATATTCAGTACATGTATGGATGAGTTGATGGAAACTGCAGAGAAGCTCAAGCTCTATCTTCCCTCATAGATGATGTCCTGCTAAAAATACTTTTATAGTTATTTAGTTCAGTGCATAAAGAAACTGGACCTTTCTTATCTAATAATCAAGGACGAATTAAATATATTCGAACACCTGCAAGGGCAAGTGATTAGACAAGTTGAAGAAAATCCAAGACTGAGCACGAGATATATTGCATTAAGAAGATAGGATGTTTCCTATTCAATTGTGTGAAAGATTCTGAATGTGAAAATCACTTATACCCCTATATACCACATACAACGAGTACAAGTTACGAGTATAAAGTTCTCTTGTCAGCAAATAATCCTTCACGATTAATTTTTGCTGAGTGATACAACAGTGCATTTTATCAAATTTTAAAGGGTCGATATTTTTTACAAAAATTATTCTTCACAGTATTTTTGTAAAAATATCGACCCTTTAAAATTTGGTAAAATGCACTGTTGTATCACTGCATCACAGCAAAAATTAATCGTGAAGGATAATTTGCTGACAAGAGAACTTTATTTTTACAAAAATATCGAAACAAAATTTACACGGGAAACGAAATTATACGGTACATTATCATAATAATCTTTTATCAATTCAATTTATCATAATAATAATTAGTAGATGTGTGAAAATTTGTATGCTATTACTGAATCTCGGTATTAACATCAATTTTCGTGCGTTAACATCAATTTGTGTGGACTGATATTATTGGAGAGTTCCGTCTTGATTTTTCTTCTTATACTTACAACTAGTAATAATTACATAGTTACAGCTATTTAACGTAGTTGGAAATTTATTTATTCATCGTTTATCAGAATACATAAAATATCATACTTATAAACGCACTTCACGTGACATTCGTTTCGCATACACGTGACTTTAAAACCGAAAAAATGTTTTAAAATTGACACTTTTATATTCCGAAATTATAGAAATGAGCCAATTTTAATCGGAATTTTTAGTCGCAATCAAAAGCTTGTATCGATAATGTATAATAAAAAGAAGACTAGATGTCAGATTTTTTTTATTAGAGTATTAATTCTTAAAATATTTTGATCTTTTGCCTACCAAATGGGTAGGATCTATCTTTTTGGGTCATGCTGTATTATGCGCTTAGTATAAGCAAATATAAATATTATAAAAGATACATAAAAATGCGCGGTACGTTTGTACGCGCAGGCGCTTTGTTTAGACATGAACTCGAGCAAAGTATTAAGATTTAAGTATGATATAAGAATTAAGTTAAAAGTATTGATATAAAAATTTTAGATAAAAACAAACAGTAGCATTCAATGACAATGTTATTATCACTGCCAATATAGTCATTGTCGGCATGTTGTTATTTTTATATCTACATATTTGTTTCGAAACACTGCTGTGTTCTTTGATTTACTTATTTTTTATTTGTTTATATTAACGTAAAAGTTTCTTTAGTAGAAAACTGCAGTTTAAATGTAAATTAATTAAAATGTAAATTTAAAATGTAAATGAATTAAATGAATAATCGTCATTAATGTTAGCACATACATCTGAGAATATATACTATAGTTATTAGGACCAAACATACAACTGTTAAAAGGATGCATACATTTTTATCAACACATATTAAATCGATCTGGATAAACGGAAGCAAATGGGATGTTAATATGGAACAAACAGTTTAAATCGAAAAAAGGCCAAGGAACGATCATAACGGATTTAGTGCTCAAATTATATTAATGTGTGATTTTTCTATAAACTGCGCGCCGTTCATTAAATTGATTATCAATTTAATATTGTAATATTCAAAAGCTGCGTTTCAAGACCAATAGTAACGGCGCGCAGTTCATAGAGAAACCACACATTAATATTATTTGAGCACTAAATCCGTTATGATCGTTCTTGGTCTTTTCTCGATTTAAATTGTGTTATACACATCACGGTCTTATGCTAATTATTATTGTGGAACAAACAGATAAATTACAAAAAAATCTTTTTTATAATATTATGAGCCTTTTATTATTTCAACTTTTCTCAATTATACAAAAAGGACAATAAAAAGGATCCAATTTTTGCAAAATAAAAAAGAAAGTGGTTCAATCCATTTAAATGTCAGAGAGTACTAAAACAAATATTTTTTTAAAAATGAAAACAACATAACTATACTGTCATACTGTGGTTGTAATACGAAACGTTCCATTTGCGATCTACAGCCATTTTCTACACAATCTAATGAATTTGAACGTAGCACACGTATTTCCAAATAATTATCCTGCCATTTCATACTGTAATCTTAGTACTATCCGACATATAAGAGCTAATATTTTACATTTAACAATATACATACAAAAAAATTGTTAAATACTTTGCGGCTACAAGACACTTTCACAAAGCAGAATATTCGTTTGTAATTCGGCTAAACGCTGCATCTCATTTTGACGTCAGCGCTCTCGAGTGATCTAAATGGAACTTAATGCTTCTAATGAGTGTAACTACCAATAATTTCAAACAGTGGTTTTAGCACAAATACAAATTCCATATTACAACCTTGTTCTATATTTAAATCTTTTCTTTTATATTAAATATATTAAATATGATCGAATTTCCATATGCTTTATTTTCTGTTTCTTTATTCTTTATCACTTCTCTGGTATTGCTTTCCTATTATTTATGTGATTATATGACAATATATCTTCTTTCACTCGTTTTATTATTTTAGGTACGGTTGAGTAACGTAAGAGAAGAAATGGTAAAGAATAGAGAAAAAAGCTAGCAACGATAAAAAATACAGGAGCTTAAAACAGTCATTTATTTATTTATACCAATCAATTTAATGTAGCTTTTGACGGTATATCTTATGTATTGTTAAGATTTTGATTACATATGAAACACGCAAGCACAATATCCTGGCGATTGGATGATTTTAGGACAAGAGTGCCGACGCTAAATCCTACAGAATTACCACCGACGACTTCAACGCAGGGCAAAACATACATTTATAGAACCAGAGTCCCACGGAGAGATCCTACGGAGCCAACGATGTCAACGTCGTCTTCACCGACGTCGTCACGAGAGAACAACGTCGGACGCGCCATAACAAGAAGAAGGGGAGCTGTAAAACATAACAAAGTGCACATTGTGCGAGGCCACAAACTTGTAGCCAAGTTTTTTCGTCAACTGACATTCTGCGCTTTTTGTAAAGACTTTTTGTGGTAATACTTTAGATATATTTTGTGCTCTTTTCATTAATGTCTTGACTCTTATCTCATATTTTTAGAATTTTAATCCGATATATATTTTTCATCCACGAATAAATGTTTCTTAATCGTTTATTTTTTATTCCAGGGGTTTTGGAAAACAGGGATATCAGTGCCAAGGTAAAGTTTTTAATTTTTATACTTCTTACGTTTTACATTTATTATTTTTCTTGCATGTTACTACAAAGTATTTATTAATTTAACAAAATTTATAAGTGGATATTTTTTTCGTTATAGCGTGTCAAACGGCAGTGCACAAGAAATGCCATGACAAATTATTAACTAAATGTCCTGAAAGTGGAAGAGAATCAGAAAATACAATAGTAAGTATCCGTGTTCACGCTTAGGAATTGAAAGACAATTAAAAAAGTAAATAAAATTAAAATTATAATATTCATTGATATTAATTATTTTAATTTATAATAATATATAAATGTGATATGTAAATGTACCGTATGAATATTTAATGTTAGCCATTACCAGACAATTCGATATGACAGAAGCGATTTTGCCATTTATTTTATTGTCCAAATTACTAAATATTTATTTCGTGTTACAGTATTTGAGAGAACGTTTCAAGATAGACGTTCCCCACCGATTTCGTACTCACACATTCATGTCACCGACTTTCTGTGATCATTGCGGCTCGATGCTGTACGGATTGTTTCGACAAGGTTTAAAATGCGACGGTAAGAATGCGACATGTCGTTCAGGACATTTTTTAACAACGTAAATTGCACAATTAAAAGAAACTTTTATGCATCTTGATAGGTTTAAGTTATTCTATTTGTGTATCGGTCGACTGACACGAACTGGTTCAACACGTGATACACGCAAACACAGCGTTTAATTAGCGTTGATATACGTACATTTTCACGTACACACGTGAAAATAATATAATTGCATAACATGCTTGCGCATACTTTGTTTGCTTTACACTCACACATATTCCGCGCACCTTAAATTTTTTGAAATAAATCTTACAGTAAATATATATATATAAGCTTCATTCGATCGCTAGAAAGCTTAGAAATTAATATGTATTTTATTTTATTGTATTATTTTTTGTGTTTGTATCGAAATATTACGTATTAATATACATATATTTATATAAGCATATATTTTTATGCTTATATGAAATTTTGTATAATAACATATTTAATATATTATTGATAAATATCTAAATGAAATAACAATCTTTCTGCTCGAGTTTGCTTTGAATAAACGAGTTTTCTCAATGTTAAAATTTCTAAATTAATAATTAAATGTAATTTTAATTATTTTAGGAAGGTATAGTATGAATTTTTTTAAATAATGAAACGGTGCAATAACTTCTTTTAAGGTCATCCGTTAGAATTATCTGTCATTGTAACTATTAAATATAAAATTAAATGTACATACCTGTATATTTATTCAGTATTTATTAATAATGATACCATTAATATCGATTTTAATCGCAATTATTTAAATAACACGTTAAAAACGCGACGCGTGCATGCCGAAAAAATAAGAAACAAAGCAATTATTTGTGAATTGTTTAATATATTTTATTTATTTATTTATACATGTACATAATTCATCAAAATGAGTAAGTACATATATAATAAAAAATTAATAAAAATATACAAAAAGAGCATATTCTTTTCTAAATGGCTACAGTTTACACATGCACAATTTAAAAAAAATAGAATTATATATTTTCTTTCTATACAGTAATCGACTTATCTTATCACTTTGTGCAGAAAGTAAGGTCATTGAAAGATGAGAGAAAGAAACATGAAAAATAGAGGAAAGGAATGAAGAAGGGAAGGAAGGAGGGAGAAAGAGAGAGAATCGAATTTTATAGAAAGAATATTACAATTCCATTTATAAAAACATTGATAGTAATAAAAATCGTATACTATAAAACATTTTTTACACGTATCATATTTCCCCCTAAAATTGTAAAACTTTTATTTAAAACATTTTTGTCGATGTATTTGAAGATTTCAATAGTTCTTCCTTGATAAATATATTTCTTCGAGCTAATCATATATATATATATATATATATAAATGAACAAAATATAAATAAAATCTGTTCTCATTAACAATTCACGATCAATTACTTCGTTTCTTTCGTTCATGTGTATATCTTCCTTCCTTAATGAAAATCCCTAATGATCTCGTTAGCATGAATGAGTATTATTAAACACAGGACGCTAGGGGAGATGCAGATAGCTTATTGTTCCGCATTCCTTTCGCCGCTGCAACTACCAGCCATAATAGCCGGCCGTGCGAGCGGGTTATTAGAGTCGGGTAGTATAGTTAGCGCTTGGAAGCCTCATATACTAGAATTCTATTATTACACCGGGTCGCCGGCTTAAACTCAGTTGGTCTTGGCTCTCTGAACCGTGAGAACAGCTTCGCTTTTCGCACACCTGAGAGCCGAGCTGCCGCGTTTGTCGTGGCCGGTCCACCCCGCCGAAGAGCACAACGCAGTTGTTCAGTTGTCCTCTGGACCGGCGCGCCGATCATTCTTCGCGAGATTGGTCGTTCGTCACTCTTGTTCCGTTACTGTCGTCGGGCCATTGTCATTTGGTGTAAACAGAGAATAAGGTGTAAAAGAAAATGCCGTACTATAACGATGTCCCGTACTATTACGGAGGAGGAGCTTACTCTAATCACAGCTCGTTAATGACGGGCACGGCACGGTAAGAATAAAGCAATTTTAGTTTTAACGCGATCAGAAACATCATTTGTATTCAATATTTATTTTAACAAAGAAATTGGAGTTTCTTTTGTATCTTATTCTCGTTTATGGATTGAAATTTGTTCTTTTCTTTTTATTGGGCGGACGTTTATTGGTGGAAATCTTTCTCAAAGCCGTTAATGTGTACACATTGTGTTTAAAATTTCGAGAGAATTAATTCAATAGACAATAATTGACTTGTCTAGATAAACTACAAAAATTGAAATCGTGACCAATACAAAAAGTGTAATATGTCTGTACGATATTGATGATCGGTATTGGCCTTGATTTAAATTTTTATAGTTTTCAAAAAAGTTATTGTAAAACGTAGTACTAAAAATATTTCGGGAACACGGTTGTAAAATGCATGCGCAAGCACACAGCACGTTATAATTGCGAGTGAAATTTTCTCTCCTCTTTATTTTTGGCAAGACAAACAAGTCCGCGACACTGGTACGCCTTGTTAAATTATCCATCATTACGTGATGGCAATGACGATAAATTTGGAAATTAATTATAAACGGCTATCTGATTATGACATCATAGGAAATAACAAATTGACATGTTAAATTGACACGTTTAATAAACCGATATAAATCGCGCGTATTTATTTATTGTGGGATATTAGAAGTATATTCTAAATATTCTTAAATCACATTCTATTCAATTATTTGTTAGGCATCAGAAATATTTTTTAAACGTACCTATATCGAGTAAAACAATATTTTTATATTCCATTGTTTTTTAAATAATTTTACATGAGAGTAGAAAGAAGAAAAGACATTACTTTATTTCTAGAATATATCATTTCCATTTGTATTTTAGTATTTTGTGAGATATTAGAAGTATATTTTAAATATTCTTAAATCATATTCTATTCAATTATTTGTTAGGCATTAGAAATATTTTTTAAACGTACCTATATCGAGTAAATCAATATTTTTATATTCCATTGTTTTTAAAATAACTTTACATGAGAGTAGAAAGAAGAAAAGACATTACTTTATTTCTAGAATATATCATGTCCATTTGTGTATTTTAGTATTTTGAAAATAATATATCTTTGTAGCAACATTTTTCTTTTTTGTGCAAGATTATCTTGAAAAATATGGGATATAGGTATATATATATTTTTTTTTTCGTCTACTGTATGTGATAAAAATAAAGACAATAAAATGTACAATAGACATAAAATAGACAATAAAATTTCTTTTTTCGATTTTGTGTAATTAAAAAAATTTTCAAAAGACTCATGCATGATTATACGAAATAGCATCAATTTACGCGTCGATTGATCGGATACGCATCAAACAAACCACGTTTACTTTCCACATGTGTATCTAACAAGTGTTCGTGAAATGTTTTCGTTCTGCAACGTAACAAGGAACAAAAATAAGCATTTGGCATTGAAGCGAGTATGCGATGGCCGATCGAAGGATTCGTCAATTAATACGAACATATCGCAATGCACATCCTATGATGTCACCAGATGAATGAGACGTCATACATTTTAGAATTCATATTCTGTATTCGTTGCTTTGCTACTTTTTCACTTCCTGAAGAATGGGAATTTTCTACTTCATGAGTGGTTTTTTTATCAACTTTAGTAACTATTATTTTTTGTGCAATAGTATCTTTCCTCTCCCAGGGAAAAAGAATTTTCGCTACCATAGCTAATCATGATTTGCTAAACTGCGTTTGCTGTCGTGACTATAAATTTCTAGACTACAGCAAACCGTTTTGCACCGACAATAATGAAATAGATATCACAGCTAAAATGTTCGCTGTCCATATATTACGACTGCAATTTAGTTACCACACACAGTTTTTAGCTACGGCAGCTACTTTTTCTTCCGTGTCCTCTCTTCACGTAAAATTTATCTTTATGCTCTCTTATGTAAGTAAGATCTTGTAAAATTGTGTGTGCAACGAATTCACGTATTTGCTACGCTGATACCTAATAACATTCTCTCATGCGATGACATTTATATTAAGGCTCGAGCTTCTAACAATCGGTTTCGTATATAATCTGTACTATTTATGGAAGAAACACATTGAACGATCCATGAGAAAAGTATCCGCCAAAGCGAAAGTCAGTTTACGCGAAATGTAGATTACGGCTACTAATTCCAAACGGGATTACGATGTTTTGCACAGAACGCATTTTCACACTCCGCTGTCGCGTTTCTCGCCGCATCTGTCGACGATTTCGGAATCCCCGCTCAGCCATCTGCATCGTTTTACGCCGATCTCTGTGAGGCCAGCAAGACGAGTGATCGACACGGCGGATATCGATGTCTCGTCACCGAGAATACTCTCGCACACTCCTAGAAATCGGCTACGTCGTGATCGGCCGACTATCAAGATCAGATCGCAGGCCCTGAAAGATAATCCGGCATTACGCGAGCACTACGAGAGACATGAGAAATCAGTGGGCGAACTTCTAATGGAGAAGTTCCTTATTAAAGACAAGAAATCGGACGGCGACGAGAGTCAACAGGGAGTACGTCTATATCATCAGATCAATTTAAATCGTTTAGAGGATCCTCAGGAGCGAGAAAATTTGCAGAAGCGAATCACTCGCAGATTTACGCGACGCAGATCTTCCGCCGATTTGCAGCTCGATCCCGAGCAAATACAACGGGAGGCTGCGTATGCGCAAGTGGAGGCGAAGGTCCTAGATAGTCTCGTAGCCGAGGAGCAAGCTCAGATCGAGAATGAGGCGCGTCAAGGTACTTCGGTGTTTAGAAAGGGAACGACGAAAAGGTCAGTCGTCGAGCATCCCTATTACGCGAATAACATCGATTCTGACACGATGACTCAGGAGGAAGAGGAAGCGGCCGCGACAAGGATAAGGAAAGCCATGAAGAAAACGAAGAAGAAAAAAAGATCATCTGTTGATAAACTATCATTGACTGATAAGAGTGATAATAGGCGATCAAGCACTTCTAGCGAAATTTCGATTGACTCGCAAGTTAAAGAGAATGATGAATCAAAACCTCAGATGTATAAGATCGAGGCCTGTAACAGCGCTGGGGATTTCTCTACAATCTGGATGAATACAACTTCCGAGAACGAGAGGTGCAAATCGACAGTCGAACAGTTCGAAGAGAACGCGAGGGTCTCCGTTCCCAACGAAATTGAAACTGGAAATGGGATGGACGTTTCCTCGGACGGTACAGACGAAACGGAAATGCAAGTCGTGTTAGCAGTGCCGAAACCTTATGTAAAGGATTCGTCGAGAAATAGTGTGTATTTGACGGTGAGGAAGCCTACAGAAAAACTTAGCGAAAAACTCGAAGAAGTCAATAAACTCGATGTGAAAGCCGATAAAGATCAATTGAGCCTGACGAATGGCTTTGTTGACATCGAAAATAATCTTGGAAACAATGCATTAAAAAGTTCAACAGACGAAAGTTCAACGGAATCGAATTGTAAGGTTCAAACGGCGAGTGATATTAAAGACTTTAAAGCGTTAAAGAAGACAATGTGTAAATCTAGAAAAACGGAATCCTCGGCAAGGAAGGATATTCATTCCACATTGGACGATGATTTGTTGGATAAACGAGACACCGCTTGTCCAACTGTCTCAGCAACAAAAAGCGATGCGCGAGAAATCGTTACTAAAGAGCCATCGTTTTCGAAGAAAACCGAGACAGCTGCAAATCTCGTGCAATCGAACGTTTCAGCTTTGATTCCGACGAACGCACCGAAAAACGACCCACAAATGAAATGTCTTCGAGGAGTTTTTGAAGACACTATCATCACGAATATAAAGAATGACGAAAGTCAAAAGGATCACATTGCGCTCGATGGCCTCGATGCTACGGAGAAGAGATTTGACTATCTAGAAGATAATCAACCTACCAATTCAATTGTCGAAACGCCGGAAGTTCTCGACACCAAAAATTCTGTCATTTCCGTTGAAAGATCTAAGCTCGTGACGGAAGAAGACGGGCCAAAGATCTCGGCGATGTCGTGCGACGAGGATACCACAAAGCAAAGTGTTGTCGAGACCGAAACTAGCGACAATGTTGGTGAAAACAGCGCCAGCGGTGCGATGCTCAGAACGAATAGCGCGACCTATCGTCTGCCAAAACTATCTAAAATTAATACGGATAGAAATAATGCCGTAGAAGCGCCAAAGCTTTCGTTACGAGAGACTGCAGAGTATCTGGCGAACTCGCCGAAAAGTGATCAGGACGTCGTCGGGGCCGCCGCTGTCGCATTGCCGGAAAAGAAGGTGAACAAAACATCGAACTTGGCGCAAGTTTCTTCCTTCAATGCCTCGAAGAGCACCAATGGCGTAGGCGCGGATGAACCAACTTTTAGAATTGACGCGATTCGACACAATGACGCAGTCAAGTTGGGGGCTAAAGAAACGACCTTGTCCAAGGAAACAAGCGACAAAGTGCGTAGTAATTTTAAGGAGGCGAAATTAGCAACGGATATTAAGCCGGTAGAAGATGTCGGCCTGACAAAAATATTAAAGAACAACGCGAAAAAATCTGATGGAAACGTGTTATCCTTAAAAACGATTGATTCATCAAAAATCGAAACAAGAGTAATCGTCGCAACCGGAACAACAGCTGACGCATCAAAAAAAGCGGAATTATTAAAGATTGATACTAAAAAAAGTAATCGTATTGACGTAGGAAAGGATTCCACGAGAGATTTATCTAGTCCCAAGAACAAAGTGCCGAAGCTTAATAACGCAGAATTAAAATTTCCCTGCAAAACAGAAACGCTCTTAAAAAATGATCTAAACGAAAGTAGCGTTGCAAACTCGTCAAAGATTGGAAAAGATTCAGACGCATTTAAAATAATGAAAATTGGAGATGGCAAATCATCTTTTCGCAAAGACGCCGATGATGAGACAAAGATTTTGAAGAAGAGCATTTCTGTTGATTCTTCGAAATTGATGAACGATCGCTTAGCGAATAATATTCCCAAGACTTTCCGACAGTGTGTATCCATTGACGAAAAAGCCGCAGCCAAGGGCATGCCCGTTAAGAAGACGTCAGAGCCGACAGAATGTCTGAATAAAGTAGCAGAAAAGAAATCAATGAAAATCGACGCGAGTTGCGACCCTCAGCATGAAAGTAAAGTACTATCGAGAAGTGCCTCTACTGAATCTATTGATTTTTGGAGCGAGATTAAAGCGCCGGGTAGTCCTGAAGTGATGAGATCGAAGCAACAAAACGGATTTCCTTTTCGCGAGGCAACAATTACCTCCAAAGTCGAGGAGAAAATGAATTCGATGAATTCGAAACAGAAAGATAATGAAAAAAATGAGACCGACGTTAAAATGAGCATCGAAAATTCGACAATCGGATCTAGCAACGTAATTCTCGAAGAGGAGAAAGAGAAAGAGAGATCAATCGTTTCGGAACCTATAAGAGCAAAAAAAGCGGAAATCGTGAAACCGGCGAAAACGACGGAAATTGAGAAAAACGTGCCGACGGTGAAAAAGGTACCACTAAAAAAGAAGAAGAATGTCTCGACAGCGAAGGACACGAACTCGACCGTAAAGAAAGTTTCGTTGAAACGTAACGATTCCGGTACAGTAACTTCAATGACTTCCCAAGTAACTACTCCAGTCGAGATTGTCATACCGGTGATAAATATAGTTGAAGCACCTAAGTTGCCCGAAGAGTCCGACAATCGAAAGATCGATGAGGAACACGAAGATCCCAGTACCCCAACAAACGAGCTGTCGCCCGACCTCTCTTTGATCAAGAAAATTTCGAGGTGGAGCAACCAGGACGATTTGACAAACACCGACGACGTGGAGACTCCGGTTGCGTCAGAGGAAACCAGCCTGGTCGCCAGTCCTAGCATCAGTCCGCAGTCTTCCAAGACGAAGCGCGTGATCAAGAAGAAGAAACCATCGACCAAAAAGACATCGTCAGAAAAGAGCGAGAAGGGGCTGAAGGAGACTCGTAGCAATGAATCAACAACGACGACGAGTCAACAGAATACGCTTACCACCAAATTCGTCCCCGAGAAGCAGCATCTAGTAAAATTGTCACCGAAAACGTCTCCTAAATCCAGCCCGAAGAATACACCCTCACAACGGCCGCTCGATCTCGTAAGAATATTCTACACGACGCCGTCCGCATTGCTCACGGCCACGCCGCGAGATCTTTCCAAGGTCAGAAGGGCAAAGATCAAGAGGAGACGACATCATTCGCGCACGCCGTCCATCAGTAGCGACAGTACCGGAAGTACGACGAGCACCGCCACAACGGGGAGTACAGACGAGAATGGATCGACTCGCGCTGAACTGGACGATGATTCCGAACATAAGAGAATGAACTCAACGAGGAGCAATGATTCCGGATTCGACGGTTCACCGAGAATCTCGAGTACTCTTTTTGCGATTGTCTGCGCGTCCAAGTTTTACCATCGAACATATCCAGCAATATTTTCCAAATATTTTTTTAGGGAGAGTCTAATTCTTTGACGATGTGACACGAAGATAATTTTTGACATATTTTGAAGCTCCGGAAATGATGATAAAAAACTAAATCAAAATTATATCAATTAGTTAATTACTCTCGAATTACTGAAAAGGGACACAGTGCAGTAAGACGTAAATATTAAAATCAAAATTTACATAATTAATTAATGTTATATAATTAATATTATTATCAATCCAATATACAGAATGTCCCAGAACTGGTGGTACAAGCGAGAAGGGAGTGACTCTACATGAAAAAATAAGTCAAGAATGTAGAATAACATTTTTTTATACGAAGCTTCGTTTCCGAGATAAATCAAATTTGAAAATTGACATACATATTTTAACATAATAAGTAAAATATTTTGTAAACTATTCATTTTTTGATAACTATCTTAATATTTTTATTCACAAAATAACGAGAGATAAATCAATTAGTGTAATAAAAACACAGTTGCCTTTAAAAAAAAGTATGTAATTGCATAATTTTTTTTAAACAACTACGTGTTTTTAATGCACCAATTGATTCATTTTGTTATTTTGTGTATGAAAGTATTAAGGTACGATTAAAAATAAATAGTTTACAAAATAATTTAATATTTTATGTCAAAATATATCAATTTTCAAATGCAATTATCTCGGAAACGAAGCCTCGTATAAAAAAATCTTAGTCTACATTTTCGATTACTTATTTTTTCATGTAGAATCACCCCCTTCCCGCTTCTACCTCCAGTTTTGGCACACCCTGTATATTACACATAGTTAAAAAAAGTTAAATTATATTAAATGACATAAAATTTAATTTTGAATTTATAATATAATTTTAATAACAGATATATATATATATATATTTCTATATGAAAGTCTCCTATTTTCTTATATATGTATATCTAGTAATAATTATAATTAGAGGAGTTAAAGTGCTCTTTAGGGTTTTTTTGTATTCTTTTTTATTATGTAACCACAATTAAAAGCAATTGTTAAATCGCATCGCCAAAGTTATCGCGCAAAAGAATCGTTTATGAATGCCATTTTCTATCGGTCTAATTATCATTAAAAATATTATTTAATATTTGCTTTAGCAAAATATTTAAAAAATATCTGGAAAATAATAATACTAATAAATTCAGTAACATGATGATATTAATTTATTGGTTCACGTTATGTTTGAATGCTTTAAGCATTTGTTAACAATCCTCACATTTTCTGGCAATAATTCTGCATGTAGGCGTGTGTGTTACGGAATTAGACAGAACCTAGCTAAATTATAGTTATTACGCTACAGTCTTGTCGCAGAGATATTTGCATACGCGTCCCCGCATTGGTAACATTTTAATTCATGTTTATTAATATTAATATTAATATTTATCCACATATTTTAATAATTACATTTTCAGAATTATTTTCACGTATGTTGACTTTTAAATCAACGAACGTATCTTGTAAAAGAGGAATTTTGTCGAAAGTGCTTGTCGAAAATATTCATACTAAACTTATGCACTGTAGACGCATCCGTAAACCCAGAAGATCCAGTCAAGATCTTTTCGTTCGACGCGCCGGAACATTTTCAAACCTGTGAAGCTCTCGTTCTTTACGTCATCCCCTCGCGGCGAGTCTCGTTTTAGCGGTATCACGTGTTGACGTTCGGGCAATGGTGGAAGCAATAGGCACGATGGTCAGCGTGACGCCCGCGCATACTATTAGCACTATTAAAATGACGTAAGGTCGTTGCCGTAGTGTCAATGACACTTGCATCTAGCCTTCTGTCTATGTAGAAAGATGTTACAATATATGGGATATTTTTAAAATATTTGCAAACACATCCACTTTTTATGTTAAGGTCGAAAATGAAAAAAACATTTTTTAAGTATATTTTACAAAAAAAATATAACATTCAAGTGAGTTATGAAAATATTTACACAAGTTGCAAGAGAATACAAAGTACTATAAAATTTTTCGATATTATTGTAGTAAATATAATTTAAATTGTTCAAATTATTATTTTTTGTATTGGAATATAAATATATATATTTGTATTAGGTTTTGTGTAAAACTTTACTTTTTTGTGACTATCACCGCCATTTTGCTTCCACTGCTGATAGTATTGTATAATAACAATGATATATGATATATAAGATTATATTATAGATATTCTAAGAACGTAATATATCATAAATTGAATCTCTTGTTTACACCGGTTCAAGATGCATCAAAGAATAAAAATGTTGCATTTAATATTTAGTGGATTATAAGTATATATAAATAAGATTGTGTGGTCTTCGATAAAATATTCCTGTAGATTGTGACATGGCTTGCCACAAGAAATGCGAAAAGCTCACAGGAAACTTATGTGGATTGAATCAAAAGCTAGTCGCGGAAGCATTGCAAGCTTTGAAGAGAAGTGAGTAACGATCTAAATACCTCTCGTTAATTATTTAACTGCAATACTTAGATAAACATAATCCTATTTTAAAGTAACACATATTTTTTTGGATATTCATCGTTCATCGCCCGATTCCATAATACGAATACGAATTACGCAGGTAATGTTTGAGCGTCAAAGCAATTCTTAAAAAAATTTCTTTCGACCAAATTGCATCAATTGTTACAATGTAATTAGAAACGAATTATGTCCATTTCAACGTAGATTAACTTTAATTTTGATTTAACTTACTCTTCGTCTTTTTCTAATTCTTAGAACTAGAAAAGGACAAAGAGTAAGTTAAACCGAGATTAAAGTTAATCTACATTAGTAGAAATGGACATCAGTAAGGTCCATTTCCACCAATGCAGATTAACTTTAATCTCGGTTTAACTTACTCTTTATCTTTTTCTAGTTCTAAGAATTAGAAAGAAATATAAAGAGTGAGTTAAACCGAGATTAAAGTTAATCTACATTGGTGGAAATGAACATAAGGGATCGAACATAATGACAAGAAATTTTTTGATGCTTGCAATAAAAAACCTTGATATTTTACATATATGCAAATTATATAACACATCACAAACACACACACACGTGCGCGCGCACACGACATATACACATGCGCGCGCACGCATATTGCTCTCATGAGTATATTTATCTATTTTTAGTATATTCATCCATATTCTCATGTTCGTTGCACCGAGAAGTTGAAATGAAATTATTTGTCTGTCCGACAAATTGCATGAATCCGAGAAACAAATACATGCTTGTACCTAACCAACATATAGATATGTGTTTAATTTTACTTCTATTTCAATAAATTATAAGAATAATCGATTTGCTGATTATTATTTATCTTTAGCGCCTTCACAGTCGTCGGACAATCAGCGGAACTCGGATTCTTCGGATCATTTTCCGAGTGGTCGGATAACACCGCCGGCGACGAATTTGCCCAGATTCAAGAAATACAGTGTAACGGACTTTAATTTTCTCAAAGTAAGTACAAGTTGAAAATCTTGTCGATACTTTCTTCAATGATGAAACGCGGTATAGATAAATCTGAATTATTCCAGATGAAATCTTCTATACATGTCACTCGAATGCAAACGTTTTGTTTGCCGCGATGCGTGTCATGTGCTCTATTCAGCCGGTTCCAAAAACCAGCCAACTATTCCTAGACTACATTACGTACTTTATGCATATAATCGCATACGCCTACATACGTGTAGTATATCTCGCAAAGGAGATGCTATGATTGAAGCAACTTCGTATTCTAGTAGTAGTTACCATTATGCTTCGAATATCCCGGTAAAAAAAGTTTATATATATAATCAAATATAAATATATATATATAAAATATGCCCATATAGGTTTTCTTTTTTTGTATAATCTTTGTTCATATATACAGGAAAAAGTAATAAGAAGAAGAATTAAAAAATAATTAGAAGGATAATTTTCGCATTGTTTTTTTCATAAAAAGTAAAGTTTGAGGAAATGAAAAAAAATTGCCCATATAAACTCATGTAATAATGTATAAAATTGTATATGTAATTATATATAGAATATTGTATAATGTGATCGCAATTTTACTTTTTGTAAAGAAAAATAATGCAAAAGTTATTCTTCTAATTATTGTTCAATTATTCTTCTTATTATTTTCTTCTATACATGTGGACAGAGATTATACAAGAGAAAGAAACATAGAATTAGAATATTCACACATAAAACATTATTGAGCACTAAGATCCAACTATGACCGTTTAAGCCTTTCTCGATTTTAATTTGTAGAAAGAAACATATATGGCATATTTTATATATAATAATATATATTTATATTTGATTATATATAAACTTTTTTTACCAGGATTTGGATCGACTTCCCATAAAATCAACAAATGCACAAGAATGACATAAAAATTTTGCTAACACAGGATTAGTCACTTAACTTGACCACTTAAAATTATTCGTTGTAAACTGTTTGTTGTATGTAAATTGAAAAATTGTTACATAATTTCGAGAGGGTCATTACATAGTATATGTTCCTTTCTTTATAAGTGAAGGCATTTCAGAGATTTGAAGATCAGCTTTATTTTTTAAAATGGAATTGTATGATTTTTTTACATATTTAATGTGATTCTCCTAGTTATTCTGCATATAAAAATACTGTTATTAAAAGTGATTAGTTTACGAGATATTTTATATTTTATATCAAAATATGCTAGAATAAAGAATAAAATATCTTTGATTTTTTAAATATAATGACCCTCTCAAACACGTGCAATACATATGTATTACTTTTGTATGTAATACATAACGAACAGTTTACGAGTAATTTAAGGTGGTCAAGTTAAGTAACTTACCCTGTATATGGCTCTACCCGACATATATTAAAATTTCGCAAACACATTTTAATTTGACGAATATTAAGAAAATATTTTTTTTTAGCGTGCGAGAGAAAGATGGGAAAAGAAAGTAGGGTAAAGAAAGTGGGAGTGAGGTTGAGGAAGGAGGGACAGAGGAAAGAAGCAAGGAAATTTCTTAAGAGAGGAAAAGGTGGTGAAGGGGTGAGAGTGGGAAAAAGAGAAGGAGAGAGGGAAAAGAGAGAGACGGTAAGAGAGGAAGGAATGAAAAATGGAGGAGGGAAAAAGAAGAGAGAGTGGAAGAGAGACTGAAGGTGGAAAAGACAATAGGGGAAGGAAATGAAGAAGGGTGAGAGGAAAGGGGGAGGGGGAGAGGAGGAAAGAGAAGGAAGTGGAGAGAGAAAAATAGAGGGGAGGAAAAAGAAAGGAAGAAAGAGAGGGAAGAGGAGACAGAAAAGAGAGTGAGAGGGGAGGGAGAGGGAGGTAGAGAGAGGGGGGAGGGGAGAGAGAGGGGAGGGGGAGAGAGATCTTCACACACCAATTCTTTGCATATAGTATACTATACATCAATCTGAAAAAAAATGTTTATTTTGCGAATTTTGGCATATTTCCAGGAAAATGTTACCACAATATGTTCTCGCGAAAATTTTATCACGCGTAAAAACTTTCGTCGACAGAATCAACATTTATTTTTATTGATTTCTCAATAATTGATTTTGTCATAAAAATGATGACGAATTCGCGTATCGTTAACCTTTTGGCTAATATATTAATGATTACCTCTGAACATTCGGAGTAATTAGTATCAATTTCGCAAGTATTCGCTTTTGATTCTTATTAGCGAATATAGATCCGAGAAATTTACGGTTTGTTTCACCGAGCGTAGCTTGGCTTAGAGTTGGCTAGAATTAATCTGAATCACGTGTATTTACATCACGTGAATTGGTTGACTCACGCGGTGTTTTCTGCGAGGAAATCTTCCAGTGGATGAGGTACCAATGTCCAATTTCCAAGTTTACTATGGACAAGCGAACGCAATGGTCACCAACATATTTTGTCTTGCTTTTACTGAGAAACAGTCGTGCATTATCAAGGATTTATTTGCGTATGAGGATACTTGAAACAGAATTTGTACGGAATAGCTATGTAAATATAGATTACCAGAATTAGCACATGCGCAACGCATTATTTTTAACGTCCAGATGCGCGTGTCGAGACTTACCGCTCGGTTTAAACTTGGAGCATCCATCTAAATTCAATTACATGTTATTTTAAATCTAATCTAATACGTAATAGCGACAATGTAGTTTTAAAGTTCCTACTTCATTGCGTGTTGAATTATGACAAAAGTAAAAAGTTACGTGAAAATAACATTTTGCATTATACACATATAGAATGAATTAATTGTTCCATATGCTATAACGCACATTTCATAGTATAAATTAAAAATATATCAAATATACCAAAGATTCTTTGTTAGATTTGTGAATTAATAAATAATTAATTAAATTTTCAATTATCAATAAAGCTTATTTCTGTTGAAAATGTACGATACATGCTTATTGAATTATTTGTATTTAATCAATATAATGAAAAAAAATTTTTTATTAGTACATTTTATCTATACTATCGAACGCAAGTGGTGAAATATGAAAAGAATTTGTTTTGACATACAGGGTATTTCCTAAGTAAGTACACAAATTTGAAGGAGCTATTCCTTGGCTTATTTTAAGAAGAAAAAGTCCTATAAACATGTGTCCTAAACTGCTTTGTTTTCAAAATACAGGGTGTCAAAGTTGTGCAAAAAAAATGAAAATTTCGAAAATCTGGAAAATATTTAAAGATATTTTATTCTCAATTTTGATATGCATATATGTGGTATTAAGAACTATTTTCCAGTACCGATAAAACATTTTTAAATCCACCAAGGGCGTGTGTATGGGGGTAATCATATTAAGTTTTTTAATTAAAAAAGGGGACGCCACTGTTTTTTCCAAGTTAAACAATTTTTTTTAAATTCCGAACTAAAACTCTATGAAAACTGCCTCTGTGAAAACTGATGTTTTTTTTGAAACAATGAACCGCTTTTGAATTAAGGTAAAAAATTGAAATTGAACATTGTAAATAGCCTCACTTTTGGATCTAAAAATGTTTCATCGGTACTGGAAAATAGTTTTTAATACCACATATGCGCATACCAAATTTGAATAAAATATCTTTAAACGTTTTCCAGATTTTCCATTTTCAAAATTTTAATTTTTTTTTCGCACAACTTTAACACCCTGTATTTTGAAAACGAAGCAGTTTAGGACACATGTTTATAGGACCTCTTTTCCTTAAAATAAGCTAAGGAATATCCCCTTCAAGTTTGTGTACTTATTTAGGAAACACCCTGTATATTACAAGAAAAAAAGTTTTATATGTTTCTTGCTTTTCACATACTTATATTATAATTCAATATAGTTGCAGTCAGAAAGCGAGAATTCTGCGAGAGAGGGTGCACTTAAAAGTGACCAAAATATCAAATTCTTTTAACTTTGTTAAAAAAGTAGATCGTTTTCTGTATTTTGAGCTATAAAATGATTTGTGAATATCTAAAAAAGAAAGTTGAACATACAGGATCCCAAAACTCGCATAACAATAGTTAATGGGAGATAATATTGAGATTATTTCGAGATGAAGATTTTAATACTAAAATGTCGAGGCTACAAATTTTTAAATGAGAAGCGTTTAAAGTTAACCAATCGAATTATCCGAAATTTGCGCGCGAAAGATGAAAAATGTACTAAAATGCAGGATTGGGAAAGTTACTTTGTAAAAGTAATTAGTTACAGTTACAGTTTTTTCTGTGAAAAAATAACTAGTTACCGTTATAAGTTACCGAAAAGTAACATGTTACAGTTATAGGCCGGTATTCGTATACCCGGTAAAATATTTTTCATATATAAACACATATATACCATATATAAACATATATAAACATATATAATTATGTATCAAATATGTCCATACATAAAATTTTTCATATATAATTATATATATAATCATATATATAAATGTATAGAAAAGTTATATATGATTATATATGAGCAATTTTATGCATGGACATATTTGATACATAATTATATATGTTTATACAAGTTTTATATATGTTTATATATGAAAAATTTTTTACCGGGTAGTTACTCAAAAAGTAATGAGTCGTTACTTTTCAGTTACTTTTCTGTTAATTTCTTGTAATGTTTATGCGCATTACACTATTTTAAATACAAGAATCTTACATTTCTATAAATTTCTTATTAAATTATTTTACTTATTATACTTATTGGGTTATATGCTATGTTATTTATATATAGTAAATTACAATTATTTTAAGAAGTTCAAAATACATTTAATATATAAACTGAATTAATAACTTATAATAAATTAATATATACACTTGAATCAAAATTATGGGATCGATATTTTTAAATTAAAAAGTTTGCCAAATTCCAAAGGTTATAAATTTGCAAAAAATCATCGTAAACCAATGGTCCGGGGCTTGTTTTAAAGAGTAAAGTTCCAACTTTAATGTTTATATAATGTTTATATAATAGCTATTCTCGAAGATGATTTATCACTGAGCACTTCATTCTGCTGAACGCAGCCCATATGTTTATGTGAATAAGCTTGAAATATATAAAGTAACTATTAAATTAGTTACTAGTTATAAAAAAATGTAACTAAATTAAGTTACAGTTATAAATGGAAAGAAAGGAACGAAGTTAAGTTACAGTTACAGACAAAGGTAACTCTAACTGTAACTTCGTTACGAGTAACGAATTACTTCCCAACCCTGCTAAAACGTTATACGTAGAAGTTATTTTCGATATAAATTATAGACTATAACGATGAACTGTTAATACAAATGATGAAATGTCAATAACGATACGAAAAGCAATAACAAAACGATAAAATGTTTATACCAACGATGAAAATATCAATAAAAACCAACTTCGAACGAATAATAAATAAAGCAATAAAACACGACTAAAAATAAGACATTAAGCATATCTTATTTTTCAAAAACCTTCTGTAATCTTCCATATCGATATATTCCGATATACTGACGTCTCCTACTTTTAGCCTCTATTTGAAATAGACAAAGAAAAATAGAATAAATCATTGCAAAAGATGTGAGATTGTGACATTATAGTGTCAAAACTTTTGAAAGATTCTTCTGTAAAATCACATTTTTTTGAATTTTACATACATATCTTATTCTTGGGAAATACATTAAACCGATTTTTATTATTTTTCTTAATCTCGTCAGAAATATACGTGGTCTATTTCTGATTTAATCGTTCGGTTTAAAAAAATAATAATTTTATCAAACGTTACTAGCAATCAGGTTGCAAAAAAAGAGTTTTTAAAAATCAGTTAAAATAAAAAAGATTATTTAGAAAAAGGTATTGATTGAAATATAGCCAATTATATGAAAAAAAATTTTAAAAGGCGATTTAGATATGTTGAAAAAATTATTAGTTCCAGAGATTTTTTCATTTGTACCTTTATTACATTATAGGAGATATTCTATATCTTCTTTTTTAACTTATAGGAGATAAAGAAGATAATGGTTGAGCGAGTGCGACGGTAGGCCGTTTGAATATATCCTATAATGAGGTACAAATATTTAAATGAAGAAAATCTGAAAATAATTTTTTCGCAAAAATACTCTAACATTTTCATGTAGAGAATGAAAAACTGCGCCGATTAGTGCATTAAAAAATATGGTGATCCATTTAAAAAACGCAACTGCACTTTA
>NJRL01000892.1:54442-73777 GCA_003063815.1 Aphaenogaster rudis
ACGCACATCCCGGTAAAAAATTTTTCATATATAAACATATATGTGTAAACCATATATGAACAGATATAAACATATATAAACATATATAATTATGTATTAAATATGTCCATACATGAAATTTTTCATATATAATTATATATAATCATATATAAATGTATATATAGAAAAGTTATATATGATTATATATGAGTAATTTTATGCATAGACATATTTCATAATTATATATGTTTATATATGTTTATACATGTATTTATATATGTTTATATATGTTTATACATGTTTATATATGTTTATACATGTTTATATATGTTTATATATGTTTATACATGTTTATACAAGTTTTATATATGTTTATATATGAAAAATTTTTTACCGGGATACACACAATGTATACTGTATTTATACGCGGAGCGACTTTTTGATTATCAAATATAGTATAGGAAAAGATGGTATTATGGCCCCTGTAGGTATAATGGTCCCTCTTAATATCTCCACTATTAGATGGCGAATTCTAGTGATTACTTATGGAGTCATTTGTTTAGTAGCTCGCCATTACGCAGTGGCACTAATATACCAATACGCAATGGTTGCCATTTGTTATAACACATTTTTACTTTCAAGCATTTCGAAATGTTTTTAAGGTACATTTTAGCATTTAATTATATATACTTCCTCATTTTTCTTAAACTTGGGTGTATTATCACACAAATATATGTACACTTGAATATTTTGTTTGTTATTTAACATTTTATTTGACTATACACATTTCGAGTTATGCAAAGTTAAACAATAGCATGGCATTTTGCTAATACGGCCCCGTAAATGTGCTAGCCTAATACGATCTCTTTTTTAATGTAAAAAAGCATAATTCAAATATAATTGAAATTAAATTTAAAAGCCTATTCGTTTTGTAGAGAAACTGTCCTGACAATCTACCTTCTAACAAGTAAGCCAGAATCATACATTAAAAATTTGCGGTTATATTTATTATAGTTCCTTCTAAAAATTTATTTTGAATAAATATATAATTTTGTAACAAAACACTGTATTTTTTTAAACAAAACTAATTTTTTAAATCAATTTTTATGGGGGCCACATTATCATCCCTGTTACTCTTTGACCTATTATGCAGTGTCGCCACATTTTGATAAATAACATCCTAAAGCTAAGTAATAAATATTTCATAACTTTGAGTTTAGAATCGATTGAACGTTGACAAATGTAATCGTTAAATTTTCAATTTAAAATATTAATTATTAACAAATTATTTAAAATATTAATTATTAACAAATTATTGTACAAAATGTAAATGGGGGGCCATAATACCACCTTCTCCTATACGGGTCAAGAATGACCCAACCACACTTTTCTGAGGGGTACATCCTTTGAGGGTTAAAATAGAGCATAAAGATATCTTATTAGTTATATTTCCGTTAAAAATTCATGTGATAAACTGGAATGCTATTTTGAATTTTGATTCTATTTTGCAGGTCTTGGGCAAGGGCAGCTTCGGTAAAGTTTTACTGGCGGAGTTACGCGGCACAGAATGTCTGTACGCGGTAAAATGTTTGAAGAAAGATGTTGTTCTTGAAGACGATGATGTCGAGTGCACGTTAATTGAACGGAAAGTTCTCACGTTGGCGACGAGGCATCCGTATCTTTGTCATCTGTTTTGCACCTTCCAAACCGACTCGCATCTTTTTTTTGTCATGGAATACCTCAACGGGGGTGATTTAATGTTCCATATACAGAAGTCCGGTCGATTTCCCGAGGTGCGCGCGCGTTTTTATGCTGCCGAGATCTGGTCCGGATTAAACTTTTTGCACAAGAAGGGTATCGTTTACCGAGACCTCAAACTTGACAATGTGCTACTCGACTTCGAGGGCCACATTAGAATCGCGGACTTCGGCATGTGTAAACTTCAGATCTTCTTGGATAGAACGGCCGATACGTTCTGCGGCACGCCAGATTATATGGCGCCAGAGGTATGTCATTATTGTCCAAATATATTTCTATTTTTCTTTTGTTTTTATCTATTATTAATTATTCAATAGAGATAAAATCATTTAATGATTCATGTTTACAGATAATAAAAGGACTTAAGTACAATCAAGCTGTAGATTGGTGGTCGTACGGTGTTCTGCTGTACGAGATGTTAACTGGTCAATCGCCGTTTTCTGGATGCGACGAGGACGAACTGTTTTGGAGCATTTGTAACGAACGGCCGTTTATACCTCGGTATCTGAGTCAAGAGGCTACCGATATAGTTGTCTGTTTGTTAGAGAAAGATTCTGGGAAGAGGCTACCGGCTCACGAAATCGCTGTACATGCTTTCTTTCAGGTATAATTGTTGCGATTTTTTTAGATAGTAGAAATGTATCGCATGTGCAGTTTAGCAATTAAATAGCATTCCGATTCCACAGCATTTGCCTTGGGATCGATTGGAGAGGAGACAATTGGAACCACCATTTAAGCCCGCGCTTGATCACACTTTGGACACAAAATATTTCGATACGGCATTCACGACTGAACGTCCGAGGCTTACGCCAGTGCCCGAGCAGATCTTGACTTCAATGGATCAAGGTGTTTTCCGCGGATTCTCTTACACAAATCCGAACGCGACAGATTGATATATGATAGCTGAATGGAAAATGTGTATAACGTTGGCCTTTAACAGAACAACATCTGTCATTTCCAACTTTCTTGTGCCATGCAATAACAAAGAAGAGGATGTATTATGTTCTTGTCGGCTTGATAAAATCAATTTTCGCCTATATTTTCAGAATAGCGATGATATATTATACAATGTCGACCTAAATATGCGTAAATCGCATCTTAAGAATATATTCGTGTGAGCGATGTGAACTACGGGGAAGAAATCATGTGAGATATGTAATGTCTCTTCTCTCACAATGCAATGAGATACGGTATAATGTTCTAGGAATAGCTATATATATTTATCGATAAAAGTTAAAAGACAAAGCAAGTACTTATAAATTATAGTTTTTATTTGTATATAATATGTACGGTAATATGATTGATTCTATCAAATGCAAGAAAGATAAATATTTATTTGTTACTCTATAAAATATATTTCTTGTATACATGATACAAGCAATTATATATGTACATACGTATCCATAAAATATGTTAAACAATTCATGCAACAATAATTGCTTTATTTTTTAACTTTTATCGGAATATGTAAATATGATTGGAAAATTAAGTAATAATACACAGATTGCACACGACTAGAGTTTAACGTAAAATTACACTTTTATCATTAATGTTCCTCAAACTATAGTTATCCGTGCACACGGACTATAAATGATAAGTGAGACTATATGGATTTTTATATCGTAGCCATAGGACAATAGACATAACGAGAGCATGCAATTGACAATATTTATTTAGTTTAGTATATCATTCTCGTAGTTGCGATCGAATTGCTTTTGAGTATTGATTAATCAAATGTATGCTCTAGTTTTTTAAAAGTTAACAATTCAATCATTAAACAAATATTAAATAGCAATCAGAAACATTAGAAATTTAATTGAATTTAATATAAATTATATAAATATGTACTTATTCATAAAATAATTTTAAGCAATATATTTCGATAAAGAAATATATGCAAAAAAACTTTTTATTTCTGGAGTAAAACCTGTATGTATTCAAAATAAATACAGGATATTTCTGTGAACGATGCTTTGAGACATTTTTATTTATAATTTTGAACTTGTTACTATACGCAACACATTGTGCTTGATTCAATAGAACCATTAACCCTTGACTGGGCTGTGACTGGATCATTTGTTATCCGATGGATATTTGTTAGTTTTCAAAGATTTTACATCCTTTTTACATCGCAAGAATGTGAAAAATTAAACTTGAAAAGTGTGTTGTTTTTTTTTCTTTTTTGTTTTATGTACTATATTTATACGCAAAGCGACTTTTTGATTATCTAATAGAGTACGGGTCAAGAATGAGGACCCAACCACAGTCCTCCAAAGGGTACGTCTTTCGAGGATTAATTATATTGTTATTAAATATTATTCATTCTCATACATGATTTTTGTATTCTTGATGTAGAATAAACAATACATAATCAGGATTGTGCGCACATGCAGGCGGAAAGTCATCGATGCCCGGTAAAAAATTCTTCATATAAGAACATATATATATATATATATATAAACATATAAACATATATAATTATATATAAAATATGTCCATATAAAAATTGCCTAAATATAATCATATGTATATAAGTATAGAAAAATCATATATGTATAATTATATATAGAATATTGTATAATATAATTGCAATTTTACTTTTTGTAACAAAAAACAATCCAAAAATTATTTTTCTGATTATTTTTTAATTATTCTTCTTATTATTTTTCCTGTATATACAGATACAGAGAAAAAACATATATGGACATATTTTATATATACATATATTTATAAATATTTTTATATGAAAAATTTTTTACCGGGTGCTCCCTTGTCTCGATATAAATTTGGGCGATGCGTAATTATTCACTGCTTTCGCGTATGGTTATTATAAGATTCTCTCGGCATCCGCATTACCGCGGTTTGGTTAGGTTATTAATACATGAAATACCTTATTACTTTGACTGGTGATAGAATCTATTTTCTTTTAGCAAATATTTCCTTCCAACTAAATCTTCCCTATCGAGTTAGATTTGTTTTGCGGTACTTTTTTTATTCGCCTCTTCAATTAATTTTCCTCTTATTTTTTCTATATTCCTGAATTCTTGTCTGGAACTCAGCTCTCTTCTATTTTTCTATTTTTTTATATTTCCAATAATATTATTATTTCACAATAATTGAAATCAGTTTTCTGCTTTTTTCTCCTTATTTCACATTATCTTTATAAGTTTCATTAATTAAAACACAGTTCATATTTCCAAACATGCTTTTGCATCTATTATTTTTTGCTTTTTAATTCTCACATCGCTAAATTCTTTTTTTATCATAATTACATTTTTCATGTTCTATCTTTCTTCCTCTTCTCTTCCTTTTCCTCCTCCTTCGTCTCTCTCCCTCTCTCCCCCTCCCCCTCTCACTCTCTCTGTCCCTTCCATTTTCTTCTTTTTCTCTTCCACTCCATTTATTCCCTTCCCTCTCTCTCGCGAGCGCATGCGCGCGGTTTGTTTTTTCTTATTTACCTAGATCTCGTTGGGTACACTTGGCTCACTGTATACGCTAACTTTAGATCGTTAATAAGGAGGTTCTCGCGTTTGATGAAATATAAGACACGCGCGTCTATACAAATATGGGACAAACTTAATACATACACTACCGTTTATATTTTATATGTTCCGGAATGCTTGCGATTTTCTCGTATCTCACGAAAAGTTAAGCATCTCCGTGAAAAAAAGTATCTCCTAGAGAAGTTTTCAAAATTTAAAAAAGGAGAGATAGAGTTTTAATTCTGTCTTTTATGAATGGTAGTGATACGAAAGTTAATTATATCAAGAGTATCTAGAAAAAATTTCATTGACACTTTTACCGTATCGTTTCAAAGATATTTGATTTTAAATATATAAAATTTTACGTTACAAATATATGCAAAATCTTATGCCGTAGATATTTTCTCTTAATTTGAGACATTTGTATATAAGATAGCAACTTACAAATCATTTATAATTATAAAGTAAACATTTAAGTTTGTTCTGGCAAATATTTATCTAAATTTATCGTACAGTTTGAGAGAAATTTATATTAATAATAAGCAAAACACGTATATTTAATCTCAAATGAACTGATCTATTATTATCTCTTTTTCACACGAATTATAAAGCGATGTACACTTAATGTAATAATTAAAAATATGATAAATATGATGAAAAATGTTAATTTATACATTTTTAATTTAGATTACATTTAATTTATCATTTTTTAAGATATAATAATAAATAAATGTCATGTTTATATTTTATTACATGTTATTGGAACTTTGATCAAATGAGTATCTTACATCTTTTATTTTGTCATTTTAAAAATATTTAATAACATATAAAATTAATAATGATTATGCATAATGACATTAGCGAATTAAATATTATTAATAATATTTGTATATTATTATTTCATATAATATAATATAACACATAATTTTAAGAATAAACTGTTTATTAACTAAGAAATAGCGCGAGGTCTTCCTTAAGGAATTGGAGAATTGCATGTATGTTTGTATATATATACTCCCTAGAACAGTTACTGAATAAGTGATGGATTGTTATAAGATTCCTGCAGGATCACTAGGGCTTGTTACGCAAAGATTGCACAAAGAAAAAATTATAAAAAATAACAATATTAACCTAATTAATGGATATTTTAAACGGATAATGCGGCTTAATGCTGTAAGACGATATATTTGGATTAATAATGAAAAAGTACATTTAATCGATAAAAAAATAAATTAAAATTGTGTTGAAATTCTTTAATTTAAGATTTTTAAATATTTGTTCTTCTAAACAATTAATATAAGTAAAGTAAAGAATATGATAAATAAATAACACATCGTTAATATAATTAAAGATATATAATATAAAATAATTTGTTTAAAAAAGCTTCAAATTTGCACATATACGTTTGTGCAATTTCTATAAACTAATCGCGAAATAAGCAAGAGCATGGAGAACAGTTCGTTCTGAACGAATTAATCGTGGAAGAGTAAGACGGAAGATCGACGTCAAAAGCGAGAAATTAAGATCAAAGATGCGAGAGAGAGGGGGGGGAGGAGGTAATAATAAAGAGCGATTAAGAGAATCGGTCAATGACCGTTTCTGAAATCATGATAAAGAGTTTCTGAGATCATGATAAAATGATCTGCCCTATATATTTATTTACATGAGATGACACATCAAAAAGAAGGCTAAGTATAAATTACATCTGATTGTACGTTAACAAAATCGTGTTTAATATGATAAAAATTTATCTATTTATATTACTAATAAAATAGAGTGATGCATGGCTCCTTGTGAGAGTGGATCCCAGATTCGACCTTCATACACCAAAAATTTGGTGTATGAAGAATATGAAATAAATGGTAACCTCGGGAACACAATAAAAAATCTCTTTTACTTCTATTATACTAATAAAATAATGTTATTTAATATTGGATTTGGGAGTAAGATATACAGGGTGTAACAAAAAGATGGGGGTCAACTTTGTGTGCTTGTAGGGGGGGTTGATATAAGTAATTTGAGTATAGGAATGCATGTCCGCTGAAGCCTCGTTTCCGTGCTACACGACTGTGAAGTTGCCTAAATTTCCTGTGTAGGTAAAGTACCTTTTCGGTAAAAGATAGTGAAAAATTTTATTTGAAAAAGCTGTTTGGAATTAAAAATCAGGCCCGTGTACCAAATTTTGAATCAATCTGCAAGCTCCCGCGTAGTAAAACTCCATTTTACGCTCTTATAGCACTTAATTCCTATACTCAAATTACTTATATCAACCCCCCCCTTCAAGCACACAAAGTTGGTCCCCATCTTTTTGTTACACCCTGTATACAGGGTGGTTCCGGACATTTGCGACAAATTTAAAGGGGTGCTAGATCTCGATAAATTGAACAATTTTTGTTAAGTAACCCGTGTCCGGCGTCGCGACGCCTCCTTAAAGCGCTAGGCTCTGTTGAACATTGTTGTGTATTTCTTGACTTGACGTTCCTTGATTTTTTCTTATGGGGACATGTCAAAAGTTTGATGTACACGATACCCCTATCGATATCCAAAATGAGCTCATCCGCATGATAACGAACGAATGTAATGTGATTCGCAATACTCCTGAAATTTTCCAGAAGGTGCGTCAGTTAATGCACCGTAGATGCAATGCTTGTATTGAGGTTGCAGGTCGCAATTTTGAACATTTGTTGTTATCAAATACACAAAATAAAATTTAAAAACGTATGATTTTTAAAATTCTAATCTAATCATACACAGAAATCAAACAGCGTTCAACAAGGCTAAAAACGACACTTAGCGCCTTAAGGAGGCGTCGCCGGACACGGGTTACTTAACAAAAATTTACCGAGACCTAGCACCCCTTTAAGTTTGTCGCAAATGTTCGGGGAACCACCCTGTATATATATATATTAGGGTGTCCATTATTTTGGCAATATTTTAGGACCCCCTCTAACTTTTTAGTCGGTAAAAAAAGAAAAATTTTGGTCCTAAGTAAAACGTAATATGATGAGTCTAAGGGTTTCCGCATCGACTTTGAAAATTTCCATTTAAAATACATTAATTTTTTCTGTTGTATGTAAACAAGATTAATATTTTTTATTCTTGTAATTATATAAAACCTATTTGAGAACGTTAAATAAATAAAATATTGAAAAAACTAAAAACTTTTACATTTTATCTATAAATAAAGAATTCTATCTTGGTGTGTGTGTCAATCGATGGCTGCGGTCTACTTGGTGCTACAAATGCTTTGAAGCATTCTTTGATTGGTCAATTAATAGAATTCTTTATTCTGATTGGTCTATTGAACGCTTCGAAGCATTTGTAGCATCAAGTGGACCGCAGCCTATGAGTGAAATTTCAAATGTTATTATGTAAGATGACCATCGGTCTCCAAGTTTAGGTAAAAAGAAACAAAAACTGTAAGAACGATACGTTGCGAAGATTGAAAAATGTAAATTTTGGTTACAATTTAATGTATTTTAAATGGAAATTTTCAAAGTTGATGCGGAAACCCTTAGACTCATCGTATTATGTTTTACTTAAGACCAAAATTTTTCTTTTCTTATCGCCTAAAAAATTAGAGGGCGTCCTAAAAAATTTTCAAAATAATGGACACCCTAATATATATATATATATATATATATGTATATACAATGATAATAATTGTAATGGATATTATAGCGTATTTATAGGCATTGAGAAGTTGAAGCAAACTTTAAAAAATCTTTAAATCTGTATACGAAAAAAGAAATTTTTTTATTATACAAGAAGGAGAAAAAAATATATAGGAAAATTATATATTTCCTAGTAATAAAATCAATATTCAGTAAATAAATCCTAAACCTTTTAGAAAGAGAAATATTACGAAGAAGTCTACAACTTATATTAAATTGTTAATTTGAACATTTATAAGACTTTAAAATGAAAAGAGATATCAACTGTTAATTTACATGTCTCAGGAATGTAAAGGCTAAGTCGAATTAAAATTGGTATGTAATCATGATCGTTCATCTCTTAATCCATTCTATA
The DNA here is from genome assembly GCA_003063815.1 of Aphaenogaster rudis. NCBI lineage: Eukaryota > Metazoa > Arthropoda > Insecta > Hymenoptera > Formicidae > Aphaenogaster > Aphaenogaster rudis. The sequence continues at coordinate 63,691 of NJRL01000892.1, forward strand.
AGACATAAAAAAAATATTTAAAAAATTATACTGAGAAAGAGAGAGAAGGGAGAGGGAGGGAGGGAGATAGAGATACGAAGAGAGAGAGAGAGAAAGAGATTAAATTAGCATATTCAAAATGTTTAGTAACAAGTGAGCTGTAAAGTGTTTAATGAGAAGAGTGGACTCTTATTTGACGTTATGGCGACCGCGGGGTATCCGCGCAGGGCCGCACAATCTCCTCCTATAAAGCGAAAACGCGGGTGTCGATCATATAAATAGAATCGCTCGTCTGCGCACAGATGCGGCCCTATATAGGAGGAGTTATTTTTGAGAGCCGTATCGCGACTCGTTACAGTTCTGCGTTCAGTTCTACGGGGTTTTGGCCGCGGCGAACAGTGCGACGGTTTCATGCGCTGCGTCATATAATAGAACAAAGAAACCAAGGCGTAATTGGTTTAATACGTGAGCAAAAATTATTACTGATTATGCCATTAGGGTTTGACTTCTTGTACGTGTATTGTTCTTTTCTTCCTGCTAGCGAAAGATTTGTTCTGCCTCATTAAGCCGGTGTCTCGGAGATTCGACACACGCGCGCGCGCGTATGTACGTCTGACGAGCGCTTCCTTATATATATCTTTCAATATCCAATAAATTTTCCAAAGCTGACATATTTATAGGAATCAGAAGCATATGCATGCTTACATACATACGCATACGGCATATGTGAGTGCTTTATTCCCATAAATATGTCAGTTTTGGTGAATTTATTATTGAATGTTAAAGAAAAGCATTGTATTTCCTGGTGAAAATTTTTCTTAGAATTTTCCATATAATTTTTCAGAATTTTTATATAAATTTCAGAATTTTTCAGACTTTTTGTATAATTTTGTAATTTTTTAGAAAATTTCTCAGATTTTTTATATGAATTGGAATAGTTTCCAGAAGTGCTGAGAAAGTCTACATCTGTTCTAAAATTCTTCCCTAATTTATTCCCATAAATATGTCAGTTTTGGTGAATTTATTATTGAATATTAAAGAAAAGCATTGTAATTTCTGGTGAAAATTTTTCTTAGAATTCTTCATATAATTTTTCAGAATTTTTATATAAATTTTAGAATTTTTTAGACTTTCTGTATAATTTTGTAACTTTTTAGAAAATTTCTCAGATTTTTTTATACGAATTGGAAGAGTTTTCAGAAGTGCTGAGAAAGTCTACATTTTTTCTAAAGTTCTTCATGTATGTGAATTTCGAAATATTCTAAGATTTTTAAGATTTCTCATTCTATAATTTCTGAAGAAAGCTTATAAAATCTGCAAAAATTTAAAATATTTTTTCTGCAATCTTCACAAAGTTAAAACATGACAAACTTTTAAAAATATTATGAGAATTTTTTTCGCCAGGGTCATATATTAAATATTCTTTTTCAACACTTGTGATTTTCATCTGAAGAACAGTATTCTCGTTTAACGAAATATATAGTATAACATAGAATGTTTGTATTCTGTTAATATAATACAGTAAGGATGCAGAATTACGCTATAAGGAAAGAAGAGCTTTGCAAGATTGGTATTAACTATAAGTGATTTGTGAATAATTTGTCACTAGTGATAAACTGGAATGCCTACAGTCGCCACATGTGTAAAATTATAAACAAAGAAAAAAGAAAGTGGATTGCAAGTGGAGTCATCGGTGAGAGATTGTCTTTTTTTTCGGAAAGATAATGATAAATACTTTGTTAGATTGATTTTCGGGTAACATATATATATCGAATATCACGGTTTCGGAATAGAGGTCGACGAGGATGTTCAGTTCATTGAGACTGGCGACGATGCGCTCGCACAAGAGCCGAGTTAGACCGGGAAGCGTCGCCACGTCCGCGAGTTCCGATTCAACGAGAACAGAAGAGACGCTCACGCAGATACAGTACCATCCTCACAGCTTTCTGTTGTTGGACGATCAAGAGACGAGCATTGTCGGCGCGTTGTCGTCACTTTCCAGCGTTTCGTCGAAGGTTGCGCAAGTGAGGGTGGAGCGCGAGGACGGTAGTCTCGGTGTGACTCTTCGCGGAGGGATGTCGAGGGCTCTGGTAGTGACGGGGGTGAAAGCGGATGGTCCGGCTGCTAAAGAGGGTAGAGTCAGGCCCGGGGACCGGTTACTGGCGGTGGACGATACCGAGTTACGGGGACTCACCTTGGCAGAGGCGCAGCGCGCGCTTAGGAGAAGCTCGGACGCACCGATTGCGTCTCTCACAATTGAGTACGATGTCGCGAACATGGAGGAGGCACGGGCAGCCACTTCGGGTCCGTTGCTCGTTCAACTGGAACGTGGCCTCTCAGGTATATTGCCCCTCCTTCAGATGTAAAAGCTTTCGTTTATACACTGAGAAAAATGGTCTGATTACATGAACAAGACATACCTGATAGAATGTATTATTCTGGTGAGACGAAACAACATTTCTGGTTGTCGTGATTGGACTCAATTTTTTGTAACTAGAACATTTGATAGACTTAACTATAAGGATTTGATTAGTATTTTCCAGTTGGATTAATAAAACTTCTAGTTACAAAGGAAACGTGCAATCAGAATTCTGGTTAACGTTACCCGCAGCGCACTTTAGCAATTTTATTATTGTGCGAGTTGGGCGAACATTAACAAGAAATTCTGGTATATTTAACAAGAAGAAATTAATCATGCTCATCTGGTAATTCTTAAAAGAATTCTGATTCGTTCCAACAGACATACTGGTTGAATCGAACAGAATTCCAATTAATGCAAGATTTTTTTTTCAGTGTAGGAGAAGGTGGTATTACGGCCCCCCATTTACATTTTGTACAATAATTTGTTAATAATTAATATTTTAAATTGAAAACTTAACGATTACATTTGTCAAAGTGTTGTTCAATCGATTCTAAACTCAAAGTTATGAAATATTTATTACTGAGGACGTTATTTATAAAAATGTGGCGACACTGCATAATGGATTGAAGAGTAACAGGGGTGATAATGTGGCCCCCATAAAAATTGATTCAAAAAATTGGTTTTGTTTAAAAAAATACAGTGTTTTGTTACAAAATTACTTTTAGAGGACCACAATAAATATAACCGCGAATTTTTAATGTAGATTCTGACTTACTTATCAGAAGGTATAGATATAAATTGTCAAGATAGTTTCTACAAAACGAATAAGCTTTTAAATTTAATTTGAATTATCCTTTTTTTTTACATCGAAAGGAGACCGTATTAGGCTAGCATGGGGCCATATTTAGGGGGCCATATTAGCAAAATGCCATGCTATTGTTTAACTTTGCATAACTCGAAATGTGTATAGTCGAATAAAATGTTAAATAACGAACAAAATATTCAAGTGTACATATATTTGTGTGATAAATACACCCAAGTTTGAGAAAAATGAGGAAGTATATATAATTAAATGCTAAAATGTACCTTAAGAACATTCCGAAATGCTCAAAAGTAAAAATGTGTTGTAACAAATGCCAACCATTGCGTATTGGCATATTAGCGCCACTGCGTAATGGCGGGCTACTAAACAAATGACTCCATAAGTAATCACTTGAATTCGCCATCTAATAGTGGAGATATTAAGAGGGGCCATTATACCTACATTACCTACAAGGGCCATAATACCACCTTTTCCTATACTTATTACCTAAAAGGCTATTAATATTTATTCATATAATGTTTATTTATATAAATATTAATTCAATAAAGTGTTTATTCGAAAGTATTACGGTGGTATTATACATAACGTTTAATTTAACTACACAGAATTTTATCGGGTCATTCGCTTTTAAAATTTTGCTATGTTAATACAGCTGAAAATATTTCAGGTTTTTTTATATACTTTCGTTAACATTCAATAATAAAAAATTAGGGCATAATTTGATGAATCTTTTAGTGTAAAAAACATATATAGCTATATTTTTTAAAAGAAAAGTGCGATTGACCTCCCTACAATCCGTGCGGGCGTCGTAACCAGTTCGACCACCGAGGCATACTGGTAATATTTATCGCAAGAGCTGCGTTTCAATACCGATAGTAACGGCGCGCAGTTTATAGAAAAATCACACATTTTTTACCTGTAAGAAGTTAGCCCCCACTTTTAAAATTAACTTATTTCAAGAGTTGTGCTGAATTGTTCTAGGTTTGTGCTACATTGTGCTAGAATATTAAAACCATAATATAAAAAATACGTTAAAAAATGGAAAAAAACGATTTTTTAGGTCAGCTCCATTTTCTGTTTCTTTTTTCAATTTTCTCAACGGTTCTGAGTTGTGCTAGGTTGTGCTAATATTTGTGCTAAAGTATTACTTTTAAATAGTGATAACAAAAGAAGTTACAATAAAAAATAATTTTCGACAATTCTACATACAACTAACGTTTACATTCGCATCGTTTATTTAAATAATATAAAATTGCATATCTAAATTGGGCTAGCCTAGCACATCATTCGGATTCCTTAGCACAATAATATTAAGGGCACTTTATTCTTGCGCGCGGCCCTTAACACTCGAATTCTGTGTCCATAATTCGTAAGTTGTTTATGTCTTAATGTTTTAATAATTTTATTTTTTCAAATTATATAAATAGATAATATTTTTCGTTCTAGTTATATTTTTGTTTCATTGTGTAAAAATATTATAATACCAAAATAATATGAAAAATTTATTACAATACAATAAATCTTTTTATTTATAAAAAGTATACTTTTAACTAATTTGACTTTTCGTCATCTTATTCACTATTGAAAATCATCTTACCCGCATGTACGGGGACAAGACAAAATTGACGAAATTAACACGTTCTTAAAAAATCTAAATTTAAAAAATTCTACTTTATTTAAATATTTTTTCTATTTTTACAAATGATAAGAGCAAGGCTTTGTCACTATATTGGAATTTAAATCTGCGATCTAGGATTTTAATCGTGTATTCTAAGTAATTTAATTAATATCTTTTAAACTGTTGAATGTCTGAGCAAAATATGAGTCGATTTTTTTTTCGATGCCGATCTATTTGCAAAAATTCAGCGAAATTGAAAAGTAACACGTCACGTGATTCCCTAGATATATCCTTAGATATTTCTAGAAAATGTTTTATATAGCTCAAAATGCGCAGAAAATAATCTAATTTTTTAAAATAAAAATTTAATATCTTGATCATTTTCAAATGCACTTTTGCCTTTAAAAATATAGTTCTGTTTTATTGCATATCTATTATTATTATTATTTAAAATAAAATCTCTTATTTTAGTATTAATATAATTCTCTTATATCTTGTAATGTTTAAAATCATGTCATTTCTTAAAAAATGATGCACAAGGAATATTTTTGTATGTATCATTTTTTTGAGAAATGACATGATTTTAAACATTACAATATATAAGAATTATATTAAGACTAAAATAAAAGATTTTATTTTAGTATTTTATATATATATATATATATACGCAAAATGGTACAAAGTTCTGTACCATTTTACGATTTTTTAAATAATTAATGAGAAATTAATTAATAAAGATTTGCGAATTAGCATGCATCTGCACGATTCAGCGTCAAGTATAAGCGCGCAGCGCGGAAGAGACAGCTCAACATTACGCATTAATTGCGATTGCTACACGCGCGGCGAGATATTAGGAATGCGTGTCTAGCAACCGCAAATAATGCGTAATGCTGGGCTGTCTTTTATCGCTGAATTGCGCGGATGTACGTTCATTCGCAAATATTTATTAATTAATTTCTCTTAATTATTGTAAATATCGCAAAATAGTAAAATTTTCTGTTTAGTTTAATTAGCTCTATCTATTCACGAACGATGTGTTACACTTATTATCAGACACCCTGTATATAATCTTTATTATATCTCTAACAGTTTACAAGAACTTCTGCTTCGTTTATATATATTACTTTTACATACTAACTTAACTTAATTTAGCCTATAACCTTAACTACCTCATAACTAGGGCAATTTAGCTACATATTTCACTTTCTCTTTCTCTTTCCATCCCTCCCTCTATCTCTTTCTCCTTCCACTTTCTCTTTATTTCTCTTTTTCTCTCTTCCCTCTCTGCTTTCTTTCCCTCTTTTTCTCCCCCCTCTTTCTCATTCAAGTTTCTTCCCCTCTTCTATTTTATTCACTTCCTTCCATTTCTTTACTTCCTTTAGCCATTCTTCTCACTCTCTCTCTTTTTCTCTAAGATCCTACCATTTCTTACCAATTCGTTCTTTTCCCTATTTTTCATGTCATGCATTTTTCCTAAATGCGTTCCCATAATTTTCTTTATCTCTTGAACATCCTGTATTTTCTTCTTTCTTTCTCTTCATAATATTCTCCCTTATTTCCCAATCTAAATTTTGTCATTCTTCTTCATTTACTTTCCATCCAATCTTTCTTCAAATAATTTGACAATTCTTTTATTATCCTAAAATATCTATTATATTAGAATTTTTTTATCTTTTGCTACTTTTTTTCTTTTTTAAAATCATCTTTACATCTTGTAATCCGGTTTCTTGAAATCTTCCCCTCCCTGGTTTTTCTCGTTTCAAAGAATCCTATTCCTATAAAGTTATTTGCTTTCCTCTTCTCATTTTTCCGCTTATAGTTTTCGCTTTCGACCTATCCGTTTTTTTATATTTACCAAGCATTTTCTCGCTATTTCGCTTCTACCCCTCTCTTTTCAATAATTTGTCATAATTTCATGATTTTTTTATCCCCCCTCTTAATTTAACTTTTTGTAGTTTCTTTCTTACCATATAAGCCGGAGTTTTTCAAAAACCAAAGTTTTTAAAACTCATTTCACTTTTAGCTAACTCATTTCACTCTTGGCTAACTGTACGGAAAATTTGGATAGTCTATGATTAGCTGATTTCGAATAAGTTATTGTTTTGTGATAGTGTTATTAGTATTGCCGTAAAAAAAATCAGTCTCAAAACCGTGTATGCAAAGTTTTATTCAAATCAAAATTTCCAGGTTGACAAAGTTTTTTTATAAATCAAATGATGGTGTAGTAACGTTTGTGAGTACTTTTAGCGTAAAAAGAGCCAAAGAAAGACAAACTTAGCCTTAAATCAGCATTAGATTAAATTGAAATATAAATTTTGGAAATCTTCAGGAGAGCTTGGTTTAACCGTAAGAGAGACATCAAATGGAGTCTACATCGACAGCCTTCGTCCGGCGAGTACAGCGGATCGCTGTGGTGCATTGCAGGCGGGAGATCGACTATTAGCTGTAGACGATACGCCTGTTCAGGATGCGGTGACTGCCGCTAAGTTGCTTAGAAACAATTCCGAGAGTTGTCGCATCGCCAGATTGCAGATATTACCGCGACCGCCAAGCGCAAGGACAGTCAAAAGAAAGGCACAGCCACAAGCCCAGCAGAACTCAAATCAGACTCTACAGATGAAAGAGAGCCTGACAGTTGTTCTCCGGCCGGATCATCGGGGTTTTGGGCTTGCGCTCAAATTGGCCGAGGATCACTTAAATTATATAGTGAGCTTGCTGGAAGCCGGCGGTCCAGCGGAACGAAGCGGCATCCTTTTGCCCGGTGATAAAGCCATTGCGATCAATCGGAGAATGTTACGTGATTTGCAACCATCTGAAGTAATCAACATATTGGAGACTTCGCAGATGGTAAATGTCTCTTTTTGGTTCAAGTTTTCATAGAAAATTTTCCAAAAGCATAACATGATAAAATATCTTGTTATTAATTACTTTCGTATGTTGACATGATCAGATCGAGCTAGTGATAGAATACAAAGTGGGTGGATCAGTGGTGCCAAGTTCCGGAATCTTCACGGTGAGAGTTGCTAGGCCATTAGGCGGCCAGCCTGATCTGGGTCTCACGGTGAATGAGGATCTAGTAATCACAGAAGTTCGCCGAGGATCGCTTGCTTATCGAACTGGCAGTTTAGCATCTGGAGATAGGCTACTTGCAATAGATGGGCAAAAACTGGATCCTGGGGACTTGAGACAAGCCGCTCAATTATTGCATCGACCCGGCGGATCGGTGGTTGCTTTAACTATTAGAAAGCCAGATCCCAATACGGAAATAAGGTATTTAATGACATGCAAAAGATTTTCTACGAAAATTGGTCCTTTTTCTGTGTTAGGCAAAATGCGTCGTGATATATGAATTTCATTTAAGAATTTATTTTTTATTAATTATACAGGATATTATGATAAAAAGTTTTAGAAATTATAGAACAGGTACTTAAATCCTAAACACAAGTTAAATAAAAAACATTTGATGGAAATAATCAACTCCGTCAGAGTTACAAGCAATTTTCAATGCTGATAAAATAAGTGATTTACTTGCTTCTATTTTTATCATAGTGAAAGTAGAGAATTGTTTTAGACATTCTCTCTCTCTCTCTCTCTTTCTCTCTCATTCTGATGTTTACGAAAGTATTCTATGTCCTTTTATTTCTATACATATGCTTTATATCAATTATTGCATTCAGTTTTGCAAATTGAAGACGTCCGTTTGCTTTTCCGAAAATCGTTTAACAATTCACATCTTTTTGCTGCATATCATTTCATCTGCGTTCGGAATTAACATTTCCAAAACGAGTCAAGCTACTCGATCCATTCCAGATTCAAAGACCGAGCGCGTACAGATGATGCTACCTTATGCGTCAAAATTTAAATTTACTAATCTATATTTATACATCTATGCATCAATCTATATACTAATATTAATATTTAACACTAAAGCTACCGACAATTTATATATATACCTATTTCTACCGAACTGGGTCGAATGACCGGTTTTTAAATAAAAGTTTTATTTTTTCCAATTGAGAAATGCAGGTAATATGTTTATCAGAAGAAACGAAAGAAGAAGAGAGATAGATATTGAAAAATTGATTATATGTATATATTAAATAAAAGTCGTGAAGTAAATTGAAGAAAGCGATAACATTGAATAATTTTTAATCAAAAGTTTAAAAACCGTCATTTGACCGGCGATGATAGTTTTAGTGTTAACCCTTAACTACACTGGCGGGATACAAACGTACCCTACCTGTAATAATGCCCCAACTTTTGTAAACACTTGTGTAACATGAAAACTTCAAGAAAATTTCAAGATCAAATTGGGGCACTATTGCAACAGCTTGAGACCAAATCAAGTCAAAAAGTCCTGTACCACTTTTCCCTCCGACAAACAATTATCAAGATATCATAAGCTAAATATTGAAAAAGTTACCAAGTTTTCCTTGAATATCTCAACAAATATTAGGTAAATAAAAAATCTTTTAAACGAAAATTGTTCAAATTAGTTAGTAGAAAAAGATGATATAATAAAAAATAGGGGTTTCCATTTAAGATTTTAAAATTGACCTTGAGATCTCCATCATAACTACGCTCAAGGTCAAATCAAGATTATCGTCTAATATCCCCCACAAAACCAAACAACTTTTATCTGAAACATTTTTTAATACAAGTATCGGTTTGCGAGATATAGCACTTCCAGATAGCACAGGTGGTCGTTATGAATTTAAAAAAAATTCACTTTTTTAAATTCTATATGAATTAGCGTAATCTGTTCGAAACGAACTCAAAAAGAATTCCTTTTCAATAGTATTCTTATGGAGTATAAAAAGAATTCCTTTTGTATCTGAAAAAAAGCCCAGAATTGATAACATAAAAGTGAATTCTTTTTGAACCCTTAAGAGTGCTTTTAGAACAGAAATGGGATGAAAAAGGAATTCATTTCATAATTCGGGGATTTCAAAAGAATTCTTTTTGGATTCTCTTTGCTATCTGGACTGTAAACTTTAAAATTGGACGCCTGTATAACGCATTTAAAATCGAAGTAAAGCATAAAACAAAATGGCGTGCCCGGATTAAAATACAATTGTCCTACGTAGTAGACTATAAAAATGAATTAAATTTTATTTAACAAATAAATTAAAATTTTATTTAACAAATTCAACTTATTCTAACTATGGCTGCGTTCAGCAGAATGTTTATTTTGCAACTGTTGGAAGTTTTCTTCGTTGAGATTAGACGGGTGGAGTTCCGAATAGGTGAACCCTCCGATTTTTTTGAAACTACACTATTTTTTGTATTTTTGCGTGCTAATTAC
>NJRL01000892.1:75947-86511 GCA_003063815.1 Aphaenogaster rudis
TGTTTATACTACCTTTCTTTCAAAATTTGACTGCTCTGTAGTCCACTAGATGGCTATGAGAGAAATCATTTTCTCGTGAGTAAAATTACACTACAGTCCTTATATCTATGCTGTTGTAGCGATAAAATTTTAAGATCATACTTCACAGGATCAGTTCTGTAGGAGTTGATCTCATTCTCCTTCCCTAACATGGGAGTTGATGTAACCATGATGAAGAGAGACAGCCCTCTTCTCTGAGCGTGAGGACGACACGAATTCTCGACTTGTTTCGAGAATTCTGTCATCAATGATCGTTCGCCCTTCGCATTCAGTGCGAAGGGGATGGGAAGAAGGGCTTTCTGAGTGGTTACCTTTCTAAAATTAAAAAAATAAAATTTATTTTAACATTATCACCTGATAGGAAATACCAGATAGGGACAATTTTCGTAGTTCAAAATTTAAATATGACAACCAAAATCATGTAAAATTAAAATAAAGCATAAAATAAAAACTTGGCGTGCCCGGGTTAAAACCAGGGTTAGGAACGTGTATCATACCCTATATATCAATTATCATACATACCCTATACTATATCTTACGTATGATACTAACAATAAGTATGTGATACCACTTTTGTTTCATACATATATACCTATATATATATATATATATATATATCATATGTACGTATCATTCATGACATAACCTCATGTTTTGATCCCGTGCTTTTATTTAGACGATTAGACTAATTTCGACCGGAATTAAACGTGATTTGCGTTCATTAATAATCTCTTCATAAACTTTATTCAATAAATTACTAAATAGGAACTTCCTTCATGGTGCGAATGATAGTCACGATTAAGTGCAGCTATTAAATTAAAAATGTATCGATTCAACAACTTTAAATGGTATATTGCAATCAAAAAAAAATTTTGCAAGCGCTATATCAATGTCGTCCTTCGGCTGAGCTGGTGAATTTTCTGCAGATCCATGTAATCAAAAGCATCCTATAAACACATCCCATGTAGCACAGCAGCGCGTGCAAAGCGCTTTGCACATGGGATGCATATGTGTTATAATTTATATATATAATAGTATATATATAATAATTTATTGGATAAAGTTTATGAAGAGATTATTAATGAACGCAAATCACATTTAATCCTATCTAAATTAGTCTAAATCGTCTAAATAAAAGCACTGGATTAAAACATGAGATTATGTGACGTATGATACGTACATATGTATATATATATATATGTATGAAACCAAAGTATCATACTTAGTATCATACGTAAGATATCTATGTATGATGTTCCTAACTCTGGTTTTAACCCGGGCATGCCAAGTTTTTATTTTATACTTTACTTTGATTTTACATGATTTTGGTTTAGTCATATTTAAATTTTGAACTATAAAAATTGTCCCTATCTGGTATTTCCTATCAGGTGACAATGTTAAAATAAATTTTATTTTTTTAATTTTAAAAAGTTAACCACTCAGAAAGCCCTTCCTTCCCATCCCCTTCGCACTGAATGCGAAGGGCGAACGATCATTGATGACAGAATTCTCGAAACAAGTCGAGAATTCGTGTCGTCCTCACGCTCAGAGAAGAGGGCTGTCTCTCTTCATCATGGTTACATCAACTCCCATGTTAGGGAAGGAGAATGAGATCAACTCCTACAGAACTGATCCTGTGAAGTATGATCTTAAAATTTTATCGCTACAACAGCATAGATATAAGGACTGTAGTGCAATTTTACTCACGAGAAAATGATTTCTCTCATAGCCATCTAGTGGACTACAGAGCAGTCAAATTTTGAAAGAAAGATAGTATGAACACCTTAAAACATGTTTTAAAATAAACACAGACTGTACTGTCATCTGGAGATATTAAAATAACATTTTTTTTAACTTCAAATTTCTCGAAAATCTGAAGTATTTCTGAATTTAAAGTTTTATTAAGTATAAAAAATCTAGAAGAAATGATTTTTTTTTTTTAAAGTTGGATATGTTCAATCGTTTTTAGTAAAAAAATAATCTATTTCAATCTTTTATATATCAAGTATTTTTATATATATATAATAAAAAACAAAGAGCAAATCTATGTTTTGGAATTTAAAGGATTAAAGATTTTAAAAATCTCGCTGCATCTCAAAGATAACTAAAAAATTTTTGCAGAGATTATTGTAGGGAGCCTAGTATAGGAAGCGATACGGTCCAGGGGCAATTTCCGAACAGTGCGTTACGTTCAGGCAGAGAGAGTCTTCCCAGTGTAGACAGCGCGGTGGATTCTTGGGGCGAACTAGGAGATAATAGTGGTACCATGCCGGAAATATTGAGACTTTGGGATACCGCCTCTACGGACAGTGGACAATTAGATTTATCGACACCATCTTATCCAGGGTATTGATGATTAACTCACAATCAAGATTTTTCTGACAGAAATTATTCATTCGTGTAACATTTTCTTTTTTTATATTTATAATATTCAGGACACAAGAACGTACCAGTGGATCCAACAACAGGTCCCAACAAATAGTGCATGTATCGCTTCATAAAGATCCAGTCTATGAAGATTTTGGCTTCTCAGTGTCGGATGGCCTTTATGAACGGGGCGTTTATATAAATCGTTTACGCCCCGGCGGACCATGCGATGGCATTTTGCGGCCGTATGACAGGATTCTCCGAGTGAATGAGACTAGCACGGAGGACTGCGATTGTTGTTTGGCTGTTCCGCTCATCGCAGCAGCCGGACCACGTTTGGATCTAACTGTAGCGAGACCCTTGTCTCCGCAAAACATCGTAAAAACTTTGTAGATTGATACGATTGCCACCTGTGATTGAACTATCAGTATCATTGCAATCCATCCAATCAGTTAATATTTTAGATATTTCAGAATTCATTCTTTAATTATAGCTTTTATAATAGATATATTTTAGAGCTCAATGAAAAAAAATGTGGATGCTGTTGATACCGGTAGTTGCATTCTTGAAATGTGGCTATAATTTTATATATGAGCGCTAGCTCAAATATTGAATGTTTCCAATATATTTTTGTACACATGTCTATTTTATTTATAAAAATAAATGTATAGATTGGTTTTCTCAGCTAGAACATCTTCTCCTACATACAATCTCATTTGCATACACGCATACTCTCCACGCATATCCCGCGAATACGAATCTGTATATCAACATTTTAAAATGTATCTAAATTTTTTTATTTCGAAACGGACTAATAATTTAGAAAGTATAAATAGAATCGAAACAACGTTGAGCATAGACTGTATAATATTTGGATCATGCAAATGTATAAACCTGTTTTTGAATGGTTTAGATGTACAATATAATATACGCAATATAAGTCTATATATCGGTAAATAACACCTCGAATATGTGAGACACTTTTAAGTGTCCAAAATGAATTGGTTTTCATACATAATAAAAATGATTTCGAGGAATGTAGTCAGATTTGTAGTTAAAGCTAATTGGACCAGCAATTAGCTAAAAACAATTTTGATTTGTGCAAATCACATCTTTTCAGTAGGTTTATCTTCAAAATTGAGAAACTAATCTCTGATGGTACGAAAATATACAATATTAATTACTTAAAATCATATCTTTCTGTAGCATTTACACAATGCAATATATATGTGTATATATGTATATATATGCATACACATATGCACACACGTACACACACACACCCACACACGTATGTATGTATAAATTTATATTTACACATGCGCGCACGCTCATATAATAAAAAAAATATATAAAGATCACTAAATATATCAAAAACGAAGCATTTTTGAAAAAAAGAAACATTTTATATGCTAACTTTAAAGCTCCTGCTGTTTTGATTGTCAAGTCTACGTTGACAGAGTGGTGACTTAACTCAAAACTATATAGAAAGAAAACTAGATAGAAAAGTAAACTACAAGCCGTGAAATAATATGTCAAAAATGTCAAATACAGCTAAAATTATTTTTGTAACGTAGTTTTATTTTTTTAGTGCATTGATTTTATTTTTAAAATATAATCGTCGTAATATTAAAATATATGTATACTAAAGACTCTTGATTCCAACAGAAATCTGCTGACATCAGCAGACAGCGGTGGGAGGGTTGAAATCTATGCGGAAACACAAAATTCAAGCTCGCACGAGTTTACTCGGGTAATTTGCAAAATTTTCATTGTATGTTTTTTCACTTCTGATATCATCAATCCAAGAGGGTGCGGTAAATCAGCAGGAGACTTAAGAGGAAATTATAATATATGCAAAAAAAAGTTTTACACAATTCAACTTTTTTCTCTTTTTCTGCTTTAGTCAAGCATATAAAAGTTCAATTCATTTTTCATGCGAATACTACACAAAGTATTTTGATATATCAAGATATATTAAAATAGAACACTTATAAACTGCTGATATCTGAGGATTTTACCTTAACTTTCATAATACTTTAATAATCTCTAATATTGAAAAAATGAGAGAAAAATCAAATTATATAAAAAAGTATTATAATTTTATTTTTAAAAAATATTGATATTGGTATCTCATAAAAAACATGCGATAAATTTATTGCATTATATTTCCTCTTTAAAACTGTAAAATTTTTATTTTAAACTTTTTTAACACATGTTTAATTTTTGATATCATATATTTAAATGTTTTAATACTTTCTGGGACAAAAATAATTTTTGTCTTCTCTCCCGTATGCACGCACGTGGGTGTAAATGCTTGTGCATATATACACATATGTAATGTTAGAAGCAGTGATCTGCGTTTACGTGTAAAGAATTAATTCTTTACATATGGAGTAAAGAATATCTAAAGAATGTAAACAATATGTTAAGAATGTAAACAATGTAAAATATGTACAGAATTGGAAAGTTTAACCTTTGAACAGTCAAAAAAACTTCTGCATACGTACTACTCTTTTAGAATAACCGATTCTAATAAAACTGACGAATATTAAATAAAGTTCATTCATTCACATCTGACAATGAATAATTGTGATGGTTGGTTTATTATGTTATGTTGAATTAAAGTAGAGTAAAAAAATCATTTTTATTATTATGGTAAACTTGTATTTGATTAGGAAAATTTAAATAAAGATTATTTTTAAAAATGTTTTCGTTTATTATAAATGTAAATCAGCCAATTACGAAATTCTTTACATTGTTTACATTCTTTACATTTTTACGTGGAATATAGCAATGTAAAGAATTAATTCTTTACACGTATAAGTAATCATGTAAAGAATTGACGTAAACTATACGGCACATCACTGGTTAGAATTGATCATATGAGTCTCTCTCATATTTGGCCGATTATATCTAATGCAATATCGCAATAATTTATGATAGTACGTAATAATTTAGAAAAATTAATTTATGCTTACGGAAAAAAGAATTCGAATTTTTCTCCGATGTAGAAAACTCACATGAACTTGTCAAAATAAAACTATCAATTAAGACTAGACTGCAAATGATTGATGTCTGCCGGCAAATCCATTTATCATGAAGGAACTGCTATTACCATTCTGAGTCGTGTTATAATATTTTGGAAGAATCGTCTTTTTCTGCTTCTCTATTCTCTGATCGTATTTAGCTTTATTGTAACACAATACTCCTAATATGGCCATAGTCATACCAAATATATTAAGCCATGTAACTGGATTGCCAAGTACGAGTAATGTTACTCCTATCACAAATATGCGTTTGCTAGCGCTCGCCACTGCGTATGTTAGAGGAGTCACGATGGACAGCACGGAAAACGCGATAATGTTCTGAATCCAATTAAGTATACCATCTAGAAATAATAGCCCTAATACGTAATAGCTTATATCTACGGACGGTTTTATCATCGGTTCGTACATCAAACTGCGTAAATCATACACGATCCAAATTGGTAAGAACATGAATAGAGCTAGACGACCAAGGATGTGTAATAGTCGCAAGTGATGTACTCCTGTGTCATGTAGCACCTGTAAACAAAAAAGGAAGTTGCAAGATTTAAACAGAAATATAAGATATAAATATGAAATAAAATTTTTTTATCAATATTGTGTTACCTTTTTCGAATAAATATTTTGCAAGGAAAACGCCATAGTGGATGCTAAGGCGCTTATCAAACCAATCATGTTGAAACTAAGCTCTGTCAGTGTAGCTACAGCTACGCCGCCAACTATCGGTACAAGGCTCAAATACACCTTCCATGTTTGCTGCTCTCGAAGTATTATTCTTGACAGAGCCACCGTAAAGAGAGGCATTGTAGCCTTCACTGGGACAGAGCCAAATTTCAGTTAATATATAACTAAAACTAAAATAAAGTGATGGAGAATGCGAGAAAGGGCAGAATAAGAAAAGGAGAGAGAAGAGAGGGAGAAGGGAAGAGAGGATTAAAAGAGTGGGGAAGGATAAAGAGAGAAAGATAGAGGAAGAGGAAAAAAGTTAGAGAAGAGGGGGAGAAAGAAAGAGAAGAGAAGAGGGAGAAAGGAGGGGAGGAAGAAAATATTTGTATGGAATATTTTTGAAAGAATGTTGCGAAATGATAAATTATTCAATAAAATATTTGCCTTAAATACGAATTAAATTAATGATATTTATTATAAATATTTCTTATAAATATATATGATTAATATTTTTTATCACATTATATATTATATATATTATATTTATTATATTATATATATATTATTTATTATTATTTATTATAAATATTATTTATAATAAATATTATTATAAATATTTATAATAAATAGCATTATTATAATAGCATTATTATAAATAATCTAAATATCGCATATACACAAGCATTTGCTCTTATTAATTCTTATTGATTCGTATATTCTTGCTTAGATTTTTATAGAAATATGTAAATCTTTATTTTATTTTATATTTATATGGAAAATTTTTTGTACCACTTGTATTTGTTGGCAAAAAACTTAAAAAGGTTTAATTGATAAATTTTTGTCTTTATTTAAATCGTGAAATATAGCAATGTACAGTTACCGAATTCCAATACATTTACAAATTGTTATATTTATATATGAAATTTTGCCAAAGTAAAATTGTGCAACTCGTGTATCATGTATCATCAATTTTCAATGTTCAAGTCCTTGTAATTTTGTTTATTGCAAACATATTGGTATTTTATAAACAACGTTGCGTTTAATTTTTGATAGCTCGCAAAGAACACTGTGCTTGCATTTTACTATAGCTGACAATGAGTTGAACATATAGAGCTCTATTGCTATACAAATAACTCTGCCGCTGAACATGCTTTATTGATACTAGCAGTGCAATCAGCTTCACAATATCTAATTCATCTTTCTACATTAGTATAAAGACTATAAAGTAATAACAGAAATTATATATATATATATATATATATATATATATATAGTATTCAATTATAGTATTAAATCATAGTATTTTAATTAAAATCGAAAAAAGACCAAACTACGGTCATAGCAGATCTTAGTGCTCAATAATATTTATGTGTGATTTTATATACATTTTCGAGTTCTTTAAACTACACTGAGAGAAAAAAATAGTTGAGATAACAATAATCTTACTATATTTTATAGTGAGTTTTGGCCTTAAACATATTTTTATAGTTCATTTAAACATGCAAAATATAGCAGAGTGAACAGAAATTTATAGTCATCATATTTGCTTCGTTATTATTACCATGTTTATAGTAAAGCATGCTAAGAATATAGTTACCTGTACCAATATTTGTCAAATATTCCAATTGTATTAACTATATAAAATGGTTAATTTCTCTTACCCATTCCATATATTCTATTTTGCTATATTTTTACTTCAAATGATTATAATTATTGATAAAAATTTTACATGGGTCACTTATACTATGCCTATATCGTAATTGTCACCAACATAAATGGTAACACTTACTATAAAAATGATATTCTTAACTAATAACCATTTACTATGTCATTATAGTTCCAAATATCATACATTTTTTTCTCAGTGTACACGCCGTTACTTTCGATCTTGGACTGTGTTCGAAAACATCACCCGAGTGCCCCTATGTATCTTTTTATCTTGTTGTTCACTGAATGTTAAACAAGGATAAAATAACGCATGAGAGACCTCGGGTGATGTTTCCGAACGCATCCATGAAACGCAGCTCTTGAAACCAGAATAGTAATATCACAATATATTAAATTAATAATTAATTTAATGGTACTAATGCTAACAAGCAGCTATAAGATTCTTCCTCACCGGAAACTGTAAAGAATTTGTTGCAAAAAATATTACCTCAGCGGTCAGCCAGAATATGAACCTTGGACCTCCCTACAATCCGTGCGGGCGTCGTAGCCAGTTCGACCACCAAGGCATATGGTAATATTTATCGCAACAATCGATGATGTTAAGAAAACTTATTGAAAGGCCAACGTGTGTTTTTAAAACAATAATTAGGATAAAACCGCGATGTGTAAAACACAATTAAAATCGAGAAAGGGCCTATTTTAATTAATTTATTTTTAAAATAGAAATAAATAACACAATGTAATATTAGGGTGATCAGACTAAAAATATTAAATAACTAATGAATATTATCACATGCCTCGATGATCGAACTGGCTACGACGCCCGCACGGATTGTAGGGAGGTCCAGGTTCAAATCCTGGCTGAGGTAATATTTTTCGCAACAAATTCTTTACAGTTTTCGGGATGGCATGGGAGGGGGGAATCTTATAGATGCTTGTTAGCATTATTATTATTAAATTAATTTCCAATATAATATTGTGATATTACAATTCTGGTTCAATTTAAAATTCTGCGTTTCAAGACCGACAAATAATCGGCGCGCAGTTTGTTGAATTGGAATATTAACACATAAAATATTATTGAGCATTAAAGATCCAGCTATGACCGTTTAGGCCCTTCTCGATTTTAATTTTTTTTTTTTACTTTTTTGACCTATTTCCGTGAAAACGTACTCTTTGTACTCCTTTTCTGATTTGAAAATTCGAGTCAGTGGTGCGATTTCGAGCCCGTGTACATCAACGTTTTTCCCCTTCCATTTACACACACAGATACGGTACGTAACGGGTGCATCCAGATGCACAACCGCTCACTGAGCGCTCAGTGAGCTCTTGCATCCGATTGGCATATTCCTTTAGAGCTAAAAATTTACGCCAATCAGATGCACAACCGCTCACTGAGCGCTCAGTGAGCTCTTGCATCCGATTGGCATATTCCTTTAGAGCTAAAAATTTACGCCAATCAGATGCAAGACCTCAGTGAGCGGTTGTGCATCTGGATGCACCCAGTGTCATCATTATAACACATGGAGACGGTAATGTCATCATTATAACATTTATGCGAGTTGCATTTTTTATTTTTAGCTTATATTAAATGTTTTTAGTTACAAAGCAATAATAAATATAGACAAATAATTTTCTTTTGTGTGACTATTGACATTTATGGCATTAATAAAAATTTATTAATAACAGCTATAATTTTGTGTAAATTTTTACTTCAGATCCCCTCCCCCCCCTGCCCATTGTACTCTTTTTCTGATCGAGCGATCTGGTCTATGTGATACTTATAAACCCACGCAATGCAAAACAAAAGAGCAGCTGTAGTAGCGTTTCATCTGAAAAAATCGCGTATAGGGAAGCCGCTATAATGACACATAATACCAAAGAGTTAATGTCATGTGGAAAGCATGTATGTGACATATGATATGTGATGATTATGATATGTGATGTGCGTGCGTGTATATATACGAATGCATACGAGCATACGTGATGTGTCACGTGACGTATGTACCAGCTAGAACTGCCAAAAGCATGTATCGCGTATGCATACCAGTGTGGGCATATGAGACGGGTACTTTCCAAATGCTGACGTGGCTGAACACGTTCGCGAGGAACTTGCCCAGGGCTAGGGGTACGATGAGCCGCAGATAATAGCTCCACGTTATGTTGGCCGAGTATTTCCTCACGCCCCATAGATTGAAGAACGGGCCGGAGTACACGGTGATCGAGGTTAATTGGACCATGGTCACCGTGAGCGGATACGGAAATTCTGACAGCAACATCTTGCCGACGACATTGCTGCTGCTGGATACCGCATACCATAGTAGACATAGGAACAACACCGTTACAACCTCGCGATTATTTCGTCTCTCGTCCATGTTGTTTCGCGCAAAAGCGCGGTATCGAGATTCACTCCCAGTCCCCGAAATTCGTCACTTCTCGCGCATATACGTAGTACATGCGACGCATACGGTAACTACCCGGATTCACTCCTCGTCCCGTGGTCTTCTGACAGCGTCTGAATGCCAACAACGTTGAGCAGAAAAGACGGGACACGGCGGACGCACGAACCCGAGCGCCGCGAGTCCCGACAAATCCAACCCAACTACCAACGTGTTCGCGCACAGTGAGCTCTATAGCGTTTTCACAGTGGCGTAGCCAGAGGGAGGATGGATTAGGGGGATAAATCCCCCCCCCCGAAATTTTGGAACCAAATATAAAAATATGAAAATGAAAGGTTGAAAGCCGAGAGAGAAATGAAATGGTAAATGCTTTAAGGT
>NJRL01000893.1:34115-62407 GCA_003063815.1 Aphaenogaster rudis
TGTATTTTGTTTAAAACTAAAACATTTTTGTTAAATATAATTATTTCTTATTTTATGTATTTCCAATTTAATGTTTTTTGTACATTATCCATACTGCTATTTGTCTTCTTTTAAATAACGTTACTTATAAATGCATATATTTATATTTTTTGTTAAAACTATTAATATTTATATATATAAATGTAAAAACAATTAGAATTTGTATGAATTACTAAATTTTATTTATCCATTATTTATTGTATTAAAACATATACAGGTATGTATGTTTAATAAAATTAAAGTAATAATAATAATAATAAAATGATGAAGCTAATCATTACAACTAATTATAAGATGATAGTAATGATGATAATGATAAAATTGTTACCTGTTGTTGTTGTTGTTGTTGATATTGATGATGATGATAATGATGATGACGATGATGATAATGATGATGATATTGATGATGATTATGATATTGATGATGATGATGATGATGAAGATGATGATGACAATGATGATGATGATAATTACAATTACCTTGCAAATAATGATAATAATAGTGATAATAATTCTTATACTATCTATATTTAAAAAAACAAATTTGAATTTAGAGATTTTAACAAACTTATCCTTAACTAAAAGTAACTTTACTTAACCTGACTTAGACCTGACCTGACATAACTTAGAGATTGACTGATCAAACTACATCATTCCCTTATAATTCCTAAGCTGATATATATTTATTAGAATATATCTACTTTTTTAATATCATATATAATATATTTGTATTTTTATAAAATGCTACAACCATAGAATTGAACCTACTTCCGAAGAAGAAAAAGAATTTCAACAACGGTGTCGGGAGAAAAGAAACTAGAATCAACGATGTCGTTGTCAAATTAAGAAAGAAATTGATATATTAAAAACGAATAATTCTAGAATTCATATAATAGAATTAAATACTTAAGTTAGAGAAGAATGCATTGCAGGCTTTTTAAATGAGAATAATGATATAGATATGACAAGTTAAAATGTTGAAAAATTTTTAAATACTTCAATGAAAAAACAGCGATGTGTGGATAAACAAGTCCGGTATCGAGCACGCCAAAAAAACCACTTTTAAATATTAATAATACATTTACATTAAAGAATATAGTTGAATATTATATCGGTTCTTTGGAGTAACTTGTACTCATTGTAATGCTAAACATTTTGCAGCAGAAAAGATTTCTAATAAAAGAAATTCATTTCATGATTGCTGTAATCATGGTGCAGTTTACCTTAAATCATTGCCTGAATTACCTGAATTTTTGCGTTCTTTATTTGATGGAAGTCATGCAAAATTAAATAATTTCTTAAATCATATTTGTAGTTATAATAGTTCATATTCTTTTGCATCTTTTAACGCAAATCTGGTTAATTTCCAAGAAAGACGTCCTGGTCTCTATTGTTTTAATATACACGGTCAAATTTATTATCAAATTAATACAATATTACAAGATGCGTAAAATGAAAATCCGACTTATGGACAACTTTTTATCGTTGATTCTAAAGAAGCAATAAATCATTGATTTAATCAAAATTCGTAATTTTGATTTTGAGATTGTGACTAAGCTTGAGCGTTTAATGCAAGAATGTAAGCAAAGTAGGAAAAGGGCCAATAATCGAGCGTAAAAAGATGTTATAAAATTAATATATTACTCAATTGATGAGAACATAAAATACGGTACGTTTCGACTATACTCAGTCTTTATCAGCCGTTAAATAAATTAAATCATAGAAATGACAAATAAATTAAATTAGGACAAAGAAACAAATTAATAAATCGTTGAAACATATTTAGCGAAAAATTAACATAAACAAATTAAAAAGTCGACAAGAGGCCACATCAAAATTCAGACAATATACTAATAAATAACGAAAAACAAAAATTAATAAATTAGATAAAATATGCATCGTTGTAGGTGGTATGTCTATTGGGAGTCCAAAGATAAAATTTAAGCAAAACAATTCATCGGTCAGCAACGAGAATACGTTCACTCAAAAATTAAAGATGTGATCAAAGAATTGTCAAAGAAGTCCAATTTATTGTGTTTGTCAGGATTAGTAAAATCTATAATAAATTAAGATAAAAAGAAATGCTAGTCAGAGGCAAAAAGAAGTAATCAAAAATTGTAGGTAATAAAGAGCAAATATGTAAAATCTGTTATTTATCAAAAGGATCATTCTACTTACAATATATGAAATCACCAAATTATAATAAATTAAGTGTCTAAGGTGTTCAGAAAGCCTCTTGTTAGAACAACGGTCTTGTAGGTTACATACCAACAATCAATAATAGCAACAAAATATATAAAACTGAATACATAGTATCTGTTAGAAATATAGTATGTTTATGGCAAGCTCAAGTAAACCGAAACAAGAATGTAATATATTTGCTCAATTGTATCAAATGATGGCTGAAGAAATAGAAAATCAAGAATGATTATAAATGGATTGTGGCGAGTCATTACTAGAATTACAATTAGTATTTACATTAAAACCTGGAATGGATCAACATAGATATAATATTCAAAGAACAAATAAAGCGGTTTTTAAAACAACTTCTGATGGAGAAATTCCTGATTCCTATGTTACAATACGTAATAGAAATACAAAAACTTTACAACAAGTTAGTACTATAGATCCAAATGTAGAACATTGAATATATCCATTATTTTATCCATATAGAACTAGAGGCATCGTAATTTAATAAAATTAAATAGTAATAGAAGAATAACTGGAGGGCAATATATTAAATATTGCATGGCTATTCGTGATAAATTTAATTTTTTTTTATTAGAACGTCGCTTATTTCAACAATGGCTTGTAGATAATTATGTAAAAATAGAAAAGGACAGAATAGATTATTGTAAAACTCATCAAAAAGAATTACGTGTTGAAACTTATCAAGGTTTAATAGATTATATGCAAAATATGGCAAACAATATAAATGGTCGTGTTGAAAAAATGGTTATACTTCCTTCTACGTTTATTGGATCACCATTTAACATGTTACAAAATGATCAAGATGCAATGGCAATTGTTAGTAAATTTGGTAAACCAGATCTTTTTATCACAATGACATGTAATCAGAAATGGCGCGAGATTGAAGAAAATATTTTACCTAGTCAACATGCTTCTGATAGACCTGATATATTTGTGCTCAAGTTTTTAATATTAAGACAGAATATTTAATTGATTTAATCGTTAAACAAACATTTTTTGGTGAAGTAGCAGCATTTGTATGTAATTGAATTTCAAAAAACGTGGTTTACATGTGTCTCAAAAAGTCATGTTTACATGTTAATTACTCTAAAGCAAAATTTTAAAATAACTCCATAAGTTGTAGATAAATATATTTCTGCTGAAATTTCTGATCCAAATGAAAATTATGTATTACATGATATAATTATGAAACATATGATTTATGGACTTTGTGGCGATTGGTGTATAGTAAATGGACATTGCTCTAAACACTATCCAAAACCATTTCTTGAAGAAACTAGAATGGATGCAGATATTTATCCTTATTATCGCCAACGAGATACAGGTAAAACTTTTGAACATCCTGGAGAATATGTAGTTGATAATCGTTATGTTGTACCATATTGTCCTATGTTATCAATTATATTTAATTGTCATATCAATATTGAGGTAGTTTCAAGTATCAAATCAGTAAAATATCTTTATAAGTATATTTATAAAGATCACGATGCCGCTGCTATAACAATTGAGCCATTAACAGAAGATGTAATAATTGATCATTACGAGATACGTGATTATATCAAAGCTCGTTATGTAGAACCTGTACAAGCTACCTGGCGTATACTCAATAAGAAATTGCAAGATAAAAGCCATGCTGTAATACGTTTGCCAGTTCATTTACCTAATAAACAAATCATAACTATTGAAAATGAATCTATTGAAGATGTAATATCTTCTACTTTAAACAAAGTTACTATGTTGATAGATTATTTTGCATTAAATTTGCGTGATGAAGAAGCAAGAAATTATTTATATATAGAAATTCCATGTTATTACACATTTAAAAAAGAAAAAGTCAATGGTCGAAATATTTTACGTTGGGTTAAATGTGGTAGTCACTATAATTGTGTAGGACGGATGTATTCCGTTAGTCCAACTCAAATAGAATTATTTCATTTACGATTATTATTACTTAACGTTAAGGGAGCTACAAGTTTTGAAGATCTAAGGACTGTAAATGGACAATGCAATCAAACATTTTCAGCTACATGTTTAGCTTTAGGACTGATTGAAGATGATCATGAATAGAGACAAACTATGGATGAAGAAGTTAAATGGATGATGCCACGACAACTTCGTTGCTTATTTGCACGAATTTTAATACATTGTCAACCGTTACATCCTAAAGAACTTTGGGAAAGTTTTAAAGTAGCAATGTCAGAAGATTATACAAGACACAACGGTATATTACAAGGTCAAAGAAAAGCCTACATTCAAATCAATGCTATACTTTGTACTGAAGGTAAAAGTTTGGCTGATTTTCCACAAATGAAACAATTATCAGAAAATAGTGAAAAGGAAAATTATATGTCAATTGATCAAGTTTTAGAAATTGGCACGAGACAATATAATCAATTAAATGATAAACAGAAAGAAATAGTTGATATTGTGTTAAACAGATTAGATAATAATAATTACAACAATAATTGTTTTTATATCGATGGCCCAGCTGGATCAGGTAAAACATTTGTATACAATACTATTTATTACTTAACTAAAATTCGAGATAAACGTGTGTGCACTATGGCTTACACAGGGATTGCAGCAACGTTACTTCCTGAAGGAAAAACAGTTCATAAAATATTTTAATTACCAGTTCCGTTATTTAACGATTCGTCATCTGCTATTAAAATTCAATCGAAGGAAGCTCAATATTTAAAAGAAATAGATATTTTTATTTGGGATGGAGCGCCAATGGCACCACAATATGCTTTAGAGATTATCGATTGAACGTTACGCAATATTATGAGTAATGATTTACCTTTTGAAGGAAAAATTATATTATTAGGCGGTGACTTTAGACAACTTCTTCCTATCAAAATACGAGGTACTCGTAGTGAAATTATAAATCTTTCTATCAAATTTAGTTCTACTTGAAAATATTTTGTTAACTTTTCTCTAATGCAAAATATGCGAGTTCTTCCTGAGGAAATTGAATTTGCAAAATTTTTACTAAATATGGGTGATGGGACATTAAATTATTGTAATGATAATATACAAATTCCTGAATGTTGTATTGCGCCAGTTGATGCAAATATTGTCACAGATACATATGGTATTATAATACAAAAGAAAGAATTTGATAAAGTGGCTAAAAGTGCAATGCTTTCAGCACGAAATATCGATGTAGAGGAAATTAATAAACAAGTTGTAGAATTATTAGATATAACTGGAGACCGAGTTTATACAAGTGTTGATAATGTTGTAAATTGTGATGGTAATGATGATATAAATGAAGTTGTATTACCAGAATATTTAAATAGTCTTTGTCCACCAACTCTTCCTCTTCATGAATTACGCTTAAGACCAAATTGTATTATTATGTTGATTAGAAATCTTAGTATCAATGAAGGTCTTTGTAATGGTACTAGATTAATAGTTCTTGAGCTTGGAAATCATTTGTTGAAATGTAAGATCTTGACTGGTGATAAAAAAGGAGAAATTGCTTTTTTGAATCATATAACATTATATTGTAAAAATGTATATCCTTTTACTTTTAAAAGAAGACAATTTCCAATTAAATTAGTTTTTGCTATAACGATTAATAAATCGCAAGGGCAAACATTTGACAGAGTAAGTATAAATCTTCGCAAAGATGTTTTTAATCATGGGCAACTTTATGTAGTTTTTTCGCGAGTTCGTTCTTGGGAAGCATTAAAAGTTTATCTAGGAAATCAACAAGATAACAGAAACGTTAAAAACAATGTATATAAAGAAGTATATAAATAATATACATTATTTTACAGAAATGATATAGATTTCATAATAGTGCATATGGTATAAATTTAATACAAGTAATACTGAATTTCATAACAATTTGAAAGACTTAAGTACTCGAAAAAATATCACTGGACAGTTTAAAAAAAAAAGATATAAAAACGGATTGAAATGATTTGTTATAATAAGTATAAATAAATATAGAGCCCAAGAAGAAAGAACATTTTAAATATATACTTAAAAATAACAACAAAGTTACAATTATTACATTCTTGAAACTACATGATAAATTTTTGAGATGTGAGTATATTTTCTCTGGCGTTTAATAATTTATTCAATAAATTAAATATATGCATATTCTTTTACTAATAATTATAAGTAATATCGTTTGACTCTCATGAAAGCTTAATTGAAAATGTCTATAGTATGCAACTTATACATATGTATATAAAATTTATTTTACTTTCCAAGAAAACCTTCAAGTTTTGTGTAAAGTTAATTAATTATTATACTCATAAATCAGATTTTTCTTTTTTAGAATATGAAATTATGTCAATATATAAAAAACAATAAGGCAATGAGAGTACAGGGCGGTAATTAGTGCGCAATTACAATTCAATGGTATATTTTAAAATTCTTAAAGACCAATAAAAAACATATTCTTAAAACGATGGTATATTTGTCTAGTCGTAAAACAATTCACATAATCTTAAAAAATGTAATTGCGCACTAATTACCGCGCTGTACTCTCATTGTATTATTGTTTTTTTATATTTTTCAATATTGAGAGTCTTATATTGTTATTTTTATTATGTCAATATGTTTATTATTTTATTCCATTAACAATTTTTGCTTCCTCATAGAGGAAGCTTTGTTTTCGTGAAAAAAATTTTTTTTTAAGTTGTCGTTGCCAATGTATTTAGAATGTTCTAAAACGTCGAAAATTTATATTTCTACAAAATGTGTGTGTGTGTGTGTGTGTGTGTGCGTGTGCGTGCGTGTGCGTATGCGTGTGTATATACGGATTAGATGTCTGTGGTTGCTGTAACTTCCGCAAATTTGGAGATATTGGGCTGGTTTTTTTTAATCGATAGAGAATTATTAAATGAAGGTTGGTATTGAATTGGGCGATGATTGGTAAAAGGGTTCTCTTTTTATAAATTTTTGAAATTTTGAGGAAATGTCCTGAAATGTTGAAATGTTGAAATGTTGAGGAAGTGTAGAACGTATTAAAAAATGTGTCAATGCATTCTGCGCAATACGCAGTGAGTACTATGATAATGCATTTTGCCGAAAACGCAGTGAGTAGGTACTGTAAAAATGGATTCTGCACGATGCGCAATGATTACTATGAAAATGCATTCTGCGCTGAACGCAGTAAATAATGTAAAAATGCATTCTGCAGGGTGCGCAGTGAAAACTAGAAAAATGCATTCTGCGCGATGCGCAGTGAGTACTATGATAATGCATTCTGCCGAAAACGCAGTGAGTACTGTAAAAATGGATTCTGCGCGATGCGCAATAATTACTATGAAAATGTATTCTGCGCAATGCGCAGTTTCTAAGAATCAAATAAAATGTATACAAACGTGTGCGAAATAACTACGTGGAAAAGTAAGCGGGAGAAAATGAATTTTTCGAGCAAACATCGCGGTAATCGCATACAGAAAAAGAGAAATAGAAAATATATATGCATTCTGCGCAATGCGCAGTGTTTACTGTGAAAATACATTCTGCGTTAAACGCAGTAAATAATGTAAAAATGCATTCTGCGGGGTGCGCAGTGAAAACTAGGAAATGCATTCTGCGCAAGGCACAGTTTATAATGTTCGGATGAAATGAATATACAGTACATCAATCTACAATAAATGCTTCGTGCCAAAAAATAAATTCAATAAAAAAAACGAAATTCAAACGAGATAAAGGAAACGTGAGCGCGGATACTACATGGATAGGTAAACGAGAGAAAATGAATTAGATACGGAAAGAGAGTAAAGTAAAGTTTAAATTGGATAGTGTAATTTTAGATAATAAAACATCAAAAGTAATCCTATTGCAAGATTCTAAAAATATTGCAAAAAAAGGTCAAAAATATTTTTACAACATTACAGGAATATGGCATAATATTGTTTAAAAGCGGCCCAAAGAATAGTATTGCAAGCTTATAGAAATATATATACTGAAATATTTCAAACACAAACTGAGTAACAACGGAGAACGGGACATTATTTAAAGATGCAAAAAAGGATGACAAAAAAGTAAAAAAAAGAGGAGAAAAATTGTGCAAATTAGAAACTTGCACATTGCTTCCTCATCATTTAGATGTTTGTATTATATTTGATGGATCAGTTTTGGTATTTATTAGTTTGGCTTACTCATGGAGGAAGTATAGAAGGGGTTTTTAGCAGGTAGGCGATGTCGGTAGTATCCTTTGCGATGTGCTAGCATCGAATCCTGCACGCCCCGGAGTACGGGCTCCTGGGGCGTCTTCCCCTCATCGGGGGACGGCGAGGCTTGGCCTAGCCGTCGCCCGTTGATGGGCTTGCGAAGATTTTCCCCTTCTCGTAAAAAAAAAAAAAAAAAGTATATATATGTATTATTTACAAAATTAAAAAATATCGCTCATAGCGCGCGCCTGTGTTGGTTCTAGTGTATTAAATTACATATATTTTTTATTCGATGTCTCGGTGTTCAGAGCACCTTCCGTGTTGACGGTGATAACACAGATTATTTTAAGATACCAACTTGAAGTACCTATCATTTATTGTTACTAACTCGGCTAAGTCCCTGGACGTGAGTTATGCCGTCATGTCAGAGAAACTTGGATCGATAAGTCATGACAGCGATGTCTCTAGAGTTCGTCCTAGAGAGGAAGATTTACAGGCGGCGAATGTATCAGTTGGAGACGACCCACTGATACGTCGTTATCCCGAAGAAGTCACTGATAGAAAACTTAACTGTTGTTCATGTAGAAAATCTTTAAGGAAAAATATGCATAAACATGCATTAACTGCAGAGCGTAATATGCAGGCGTTGAGATTTTTGAATAACAAGTAGATTTTAGTACACAAGCACCAATTACAGCAGTTGATTTTGTATGTTATTTATTGTTGGAATGATTATATCAGGTTTAATAAAAAACATGACAAAGCTGTTCCTCATAATCGTGATACTGGAAATCAGGAGGTCAATGCTCAAAATGAAGAAGCTGATGTTCAGAATCTGGAAGCTGAAAATATAGTTCTCCAAAATCAGATCGTTTTAGAAATAGAAAGATCCTCATGTACTAAAAAAGATGCGCATTTGGTTGTCCATTAGGTCGCTACAGGCTAGGACTGGACAGCCGTCCCACTGGCCCTTGGGCTGGTGTGCCCTTGAGTAGACAAATTTATACACCCTCAGTCCAGGCTCTTCTTACAATTAGTGAAAAAAAATTATAATGATGAAAATAAGAAATGTTGTTTCTTTAGGCACGTTTGCATCGTAAAACTGCATAAGTGTCTATATTTACTTTTTTCCAGTTAGCCCTGCACTTAAAAAACTTCTGGCTACACTACTGATAAGCTCTAATCCATATACTCGTGTTTGATTATTTTTCTTCATTCGTATTTTACTTGTTCCTTCATATCTAAGGCTAATATTTAACCGAAAGATCTTTTGTAATTTTTAAATTAAATGACATTTATATAAAGAAACATTTTTATTATTATTAATTAATAGTCTAATCTTATGCGTTGTCATATTATCATAAATATTTTTTTATATCTTCATTTAATTATTAAATTTTCTGAACATCCAAGGTTTGCACCTTTGTGGAGGATCCAGTTCGGCCCTGGATCGCTATTGAGTATCAAAGGACACAAGAATACAAGTAAATGAATTTTTATATTCCTGTAAATGAGTTTTTATATTCCTAGTAGTACAAGAGTTTGTTCAAAACATAATAAATTACGATGGATGGAG
Organism: Aphaenogaster rudis; assembly: GCA_003063815.1. NCBI lineage: Eukaryota > Metazoa > Arthropoda > Insecta > Hymenoptera > Formicidae > Aphaenogaster > Aphaenogaster rudis. Next base: position 44,085 of record NJRL01000893.1, read on the forward strand.
ATTCCTGTTAAGAGATGCAATGTCTTTCCTGCTGAACAAATCACTGACATAGTAGATTTATTAAGGTATTTATAATATTATACAACAACGTCTTGATAAATATTTGATAAAACAAACAAAAATCATAAGAGGAAGAAACAACATTTATCAGGGAATAATTATGTCTTTAATAACGAGTAGCAAATCAATAGCAAAACGTACATATAAACAGAACAAATAATATTGGCGCATCCGATTAACATGATTTATATATGTTTGCATGAATTAAATAAAATATTAAAGATTAATATTTAAGATTAGTATTTTAAAGATTAATTTCATATAATAAAAGTAACACATAATAACAAATTCCATAATTATTCTTTGTTTAGTATGCATGTTCTTTTTATGATTTTATTTTTGTTATCATTAATTGATATTTGTGCATTAATTACACAGTTTAACAAAAAAAAAACACCAGAACGAGACTAGTCATTTCGCGTAGTTTTTTAGAAGCTGAATACGAATTTGGTTTCCAAATTGCTCCATCACTCATAATTTTGAGTTAAAGTTTTAAAAGAGGGCTATTTTCACGTATTTTGTTATATTATAACTACGATATGTGATGTGCTGAAGAAGTTTTATTGCAATCAAAAAAGTATGTTGTTAGAACTTTCAGCCCTCAAAAGGAATTTTTGTGTCGGCTATGGTTAAGATATTCATGGTTAAATATGGGGTTTATTGCGAAAAAGCTGTGAATTAGAATTAGATTATTGACGATTTACCAAATAACTTTCAATTATGTTTATTTACACTTAAGAATTTTTGAGATTGCTGAATATGAATCCAATGTCAAATTTGTATTAAGTAATGTGAAAAATCCGTATATATGATTTTTTTTACTAAAATTCAAACATGATGTAATTTTTATCCGTTATACTAATCCCACCATTTTTAATTTGACAATTTTAACATTGAATTTGAATTCAGCGATCTAAAAAATCCTTAAGTTTAAATAAACATAATTGAAAGCTATTTGGTAAATTGTCAATGATCTAATTCACAACTTTTTAGTAATAAATCTCATATTTAATCATGAATATCTTATTAACCATAGACGACACAAAAAATTCCTTTTGAGAGTTGAAAGTCCTAACAACATACTTAATTTTGATTGCAATAAAACTTCTCCAGCACATATCGTAGTTATAATATGACACAATACGTGATAATAGCACTGCTTTGCACTTTTAACTGCAAATTTCTCAAAATTGTGACTTGATGAAGCAATTTGGAAACCGGATTCGTATTCAGCACCTAAAAAACTACGGAAAATGACTAGTCTCGTTCTGGTATTCAAAAAAGTCATTTTTTGTTTAACTGTGTTATTATTTTTAACAGTAATAACTGTGTTATTATTTAATAATAATATAATTTATAAAATATGTTGATGCTTCTTATGGATCAGAGTAAGCAACAATTGGGCACTCTAGACTAAAAGAACATAAGAATAATTTCAAACTAGATTCTTCAAGACATTCAGTAGTAACAGAACACATTAAAAATTTTAATCATATGTTTGATTGGGAAAACACGAAAATCTTAGATTCGGAAGATAATTTCCACGAAAGATTAATTTCTGAAATGATTCATAAAAAGTCGAATCAATTTGATGAGACACCGAATTACTTAATAGTGCATACTTAAATTAAATAGAAAAGTTTTCTACCATTTTGAGATTTTTGCAATAATTAATAAGAAATTAATAATAATCTGCAAATGAGCACGATACTGCGCTGTAAGCGCGCGGCAACGAAAAGATAGCCCAATGTTACGCATCGTTCGCGGTTGCTATACATAGCGTAACGCTGGGCTGTCTTTTGTCGGTGAATCGCGCGGATGCACGCTCACATTTGCAAATTATTATTAATTAATTTCTCATTGTGAAAAATTAATCATTGTGAAAATCGCAATATTTAATTTCAAAATATACTAGAATAAAATATAAAATGTTTCGTAAACTATTGATTTTTTACACACTTTAATACTTTAATACTTTTTTTTATTACTTTACTTTAATACTTTTATATGCAGAATAATTAGAGAAATCATATTATGTAAAAAATTATATAATTTCATTTAAAAAAACTAACGATCTTCATGTGACCTAGAAAAATTTATTTTTTCGAAAATTAATTTACCATTATTTGTCCCCCTTTAGGATATACAACTTTCATTTGAAATATTTTTTGCGGTAATGTTTGTGTGGAGTGATTAAAATTAACCATTCTGTATAACTGCATTAACAAGAAAAAATATCATATAGAAAGGTAATATTTATTCATACATTCAAATTTTTTCTTTGTAAGTTTTTTCTAATCCATCCTCTCTCTCTCTCTCTCTCTCTCTCTCTCTCTCTCTCTCTCTCTCTCTCTCTCTCTCTCTCTCCCTCTGCTTGCGCGCGCGCGTGTGTGTAATTATTGAGAAAATGAAATAAAATCGATGATTTCTTTTCTATCTTCTTAAGGTTGACAATAGGATCAACCTGCAGAGCGCTCGATATTGGTTTAACTTCGTTATTCGAATCACAATCTCGCTATAAATTCTGTTAATAAATTTCATAGACTTATATATAGAACTGCGCCCTTCCTCCCCTTCGTTAAAAACGTGAAAACAGCGTTAATAAGAGAGGACAACAATGAATCAGATGTCTTCTTTGCTCGATTGTGCAGTTGATAGCAAAAAGGAAAAAAATTGTCTTCCTTGCTCTTAGAAAGAAATGCATATTATTCTCTCTTTGTTTTTTATCTCTATTCTTATGAATAGGACAGCTTACACGTCATGCAATCAACACGAAGCAAGAAGAGACGTCTTTAGGGCTATTTGATAGTAAACAGAAAAACATCTTAGAGTTTGAATAAATTTGTTTTTCGTCATAAACAGCTATTACAATGTACTCATTAATTTTTCTCTTCTGTTATATTCCGTTATATTACGTAGAATTCCGCAAATCATTAATCTCTTAAATCAGTTTCCTTTATTTACGTGAATGCGGAAGTGTCACGAGTAAATTTGTAAACACCGCTCGGGTAGGATAATGTTTTAGGAAGCTGGGTGATATTTTGTGCAATAAATTCGTCGTACTTTTATATTATTTTTCTATTTTTGGCATAAAACATTTCAAGTAAAATTGTAATCGACGCGTGGTTTATTAAGATGAAACATATAGTATTCACAAAAATTTTTGTTAGGCATGATCCCGCCCGATGAACGAAAATGTCAATATTTATTTATTTTGTATTAAACACATATTGGTGCTATTTATTTATTATATTGAATTTATTTACGAAAAAATACGTTCTGTACTTTTTGGACACTCTCGATATAATATTTTCTCGTTACGCGTGTGTATAACAGTTACTTTATAGCGATGTTTTTTAGTGCGCAAATGAGCCAATCTCCAAATCTAGGATCACCTCCCCTCATGATGCAGTTAGAAGGGCCACAGCATGCAGAGCCCCATGCACGCGTTCTTTAACCAGCGATATAAACATACATGTCGGAATTAATGATACACCGTTTAGTTACGCGTCAGTTGATTTTCCCAGGGCAGCAGCTTTGTGAATTTCGAAGGTAGGGGAAGGGGAACTATGTCTTAGGGGATCCCCGACACGCGCTCTTCAATATGTCACTGTGGCTAATTTTAGGGGCCAACTACTCGCCACCGGCAATTCGGGCGCCTCCGAACCTCAAAGATGAGAAAGGCATATCGCGATTGGGCTAATTTTTAATCCAGTAGAATGTTATCGGTACGAGAAATATCGATGATATATCATTTTTTGTCGTGTGTTAAATATAAAATATATAATTAAAAAAAACCATGAAGAAAAATTGACTGAATTCAAATTATTACTATGTACTTTTTGTGATTATTTTTTATTATAAATGTAAAAAATGTACATTTCAATAAACATTTATAAAGTTTAAGCGTTAGAAATGAATAGAATTATATATGTAATCATTTTGTGTGCGTGTGCGTGTGTATGTGCATGTGCGAGCGCGCGCGCGTGTGTGTGTGTATGTGTAATGTCTTTTGATTTTATGTCATTAAGCAATAGAAAGAATAGCTCTAGATAAAAAATTTCATTATATTTATTTTAAAACTTAATTAATTATACAAATGTAATTCTAACTAGACAAGCATTAAGTAATTTAATTTCAGATGGGTAATTTGGAATAAACCGATTATTTATTTACAGCTATTACCTGTGGTTTATTTTCCCCTCCCTTCCCCCTTTCCTCTTCTTTGATATACCCTGATTAACAAAAAGAAAACATATTTCTATCTCGTTCAATAGAATATTCTCAGATTTGAAATAATCTTTACCGATTAATCACTTCGGAAAATTATTTTTAATTGGACATAATTATATAGGAAAGAATAAACTGCCAATTCTTAGATTTTTAAACTTTTGTTGAAAAATACTGTATATATATATATATATATAATATGTTCATACAAGATGATTTAAAAATAATATCCAACAACGTTTAATAATTGATAGAAGATAACTAAAATATTTTTTAAGCGATCTATGTCCGAAAATATCATGTTTACACATTTATATAGCGATAAAGTTATATCGAAAGGACTTATAAATTAGTATCTGCAGACCTTCAAGCTTACATTGTGTTATTTTTATATGGAAGACAGAAGAAATAAAAAATTTTATTGTGTTTTAATTGATCTGTATAAAGTGAAAACGCATAACAAAAATATCTTATTTTCTAACTTTAGATTATAATAGATAATCGAAAATTTCAATTTCTAATTTAATTCTATAACAAGCATTAGTAATGCATGGAATTTCACACATACTGAAATATTTTTGGTCTAATGTTAATGACTTCAACGGCTGCATTTAGTTTTGTCACTAAAGTAACATATATTTATTTAAATATTTATTTTGTTCTTTTTAAATCAACTGATCAGTATTAGATTGAGTTTAATATCACAACAATAATCTTTATTTTTCGTATTTTTTACATTAACATAATATATAAATGAACTTGATGATTTAAAAACTGTAACACTCAAAAGTGCTTCTGATGTAATTTATTACTACATAGCGGCGAATGTTTTCAAATATGATTTGCCGTTTCAAAAATGCTGTTTACGTTTTCTTGAATTTTGTGTTGTTTTGAATCATCATGTATAATAGAACTAATTATCGAAAACTAATCATCATACATGTCAGAAAACAATTGTTTTTTTAATTCATAAAATTGTTGTGCAATTTTATAGTTTTTAATATTCTTCTAGAAAAGTACTCGTAAAACATTTTGTAGGAATCTTCTTATATAACTTTGTTCAGTCAGTGAATGATTGGATAGTCATTGCATCGTTGTTATTCGTCGGATTATTAGACGAGTTCGACAATTAAGTGACTTTAGCGAATGATTCGGCGGTGCGTTACATAATTGTCAGGGCAGTCAGTCATCGAGCGAATTTTCCGGGCTCAGCGAATATCCGCGCTAGCGGGTGTGGTAATAAATTATAAAAGATGATCGGTAATTAACAGTAACTGCAACTGGATAGCGTTTATGCCGTCGCTGTGGAATATACGCCCGCCGGTGCCTGTAGCTGACTCTTTATGGTGGGGTGTGCTCGTGACGTGAATTATTAGCCCTTGGGCTCCACAGAGAACCTCCGGGTTGAGTCTACATATATGTGTGTGTGTATGTGTTTCTCTCTGTGTTCGCGGGCGTGGCCTGGCGAGAGTGTCGGGCGTGGCTACGAGCCAACCCCGAAAAAGCTACCCGAGAGAAAGAGAAAGAGAGAGGGCTGAGGGAATATACACGGCGAATTGATTCAGGATGGATCCCATTTCGTCCACATGAGTGTATGAGCTGCAAAATCTACTTTTCTTACTGGCGTTCTGCTTTGAACAGCAGCTAAAGAGTATTTTCTTTCGCGGTTATTCTTTATCGATATGGCAATTCAATCGTGATTGATTTGAATATATCGGCAGATAAATTTTGAAGGTCATCTGTGAATAGAAGTAGCAAATTTCATACAGAATGTTGCAGAGGATTCTTTTAATAACAATCAAAAATTGATGGATTTTTACAAATGAAATCTAAAGAACATAAATAGATTACAAAATCTTTGTTTTTCAATCCAAAATAATTGAATCTTACGCGTGCGTGATAAAAGAAATTTAATTTATGATTTAATTATTATAATAGTTAACGTTGAAAAAAAAGATCATGAGATAAATCGATTGCTATATTCAAAACGTTTCTTCAATAGAAATCGATTTATGATAAGAGCTACGGATGAAAAAAATGTTGATGAAAATACAATAAAAATAATATACAGAAATTTCTAAAATTGTACATTTTTGTCTCTGATAGACTACAATATGTGACAAAGTCGCAATTATATCTCATTCGGTTTACTTTCTTGTGAGATAGAGGTTTTCGATACCTTGGAAATGAGCGGCAAAGCGAGAAATGAATGGAGAGAATGAGTATGTGAGAGAGAGAGGGGGGGGATAGAAAAGAGAGAGAGAGGGGGAGAGAGAGAGGGGAAAGAAAGAGAGAGAAGAAAAAGGATCGTAAAGGGACAAGCAAAGGGAGAGAAAGATGAGGAAGAGGAAAGCCGCGTTGCGGAGAAAGAGACAGGATTCAGAAGAGCCTTCGCCATCGTACCAGACCACCGTGCCTGCGTTTGTACAGTGGTAATGGGCTGTCAGGAGCAGACGTTGGCTGCTCGTGCCTTATACACCAACACCATTATCCTCTTGCTATCCCGGGTTAGGTCCTATCGGTTCGCGAATCCGCCTCGAACTCGCTTTCGTCGCATCCCTCTATCTCTCTCCCAGCCTCGCGGCTCATTCCTCGTCGTTATTGTCGGTTTTTTACCCGATTTAACATTGGTACATTTTTACGAATATACCTTTTTTAATCCAAACTTTTGGTAATGTTTATTTAATTTTATTCGTTTTTAAGTCTATTGTGCAAATAAATACGTAGCTATTTCTATTTTTCAGAGAGAATTATTTATACGAGCTGAACTAAGATTTCTATGTAATTTTTTAATTAACAGTTAGTTAACAAATTAGAGATTGGTTTTTTTTAAGGAAAATGTTTTCTGGTTATAACTTTTGTCGTATGGTAGAAAATATTTTCACATTTTTATAAATCAAATTTCTTTTCAAAGGTACAAAAAATTGAGTTATAAAATATCTTATTAAGAAACTACAAAAAGCAAGATTTTTTTATTTAATTGCCAAAGATGAGTTTTATCAATTTTCATAATAATTTTATCATGTTTTTTCTTTTAAAACTGAAATTAGAAAAAAGTAAATTAAATTTCAGTCAAAATTAGCTGCGTTGTTGAAATTGATCTTAAGCCATTTTTGCAGGGTTGGGAAGTAACGCGTTACTTGTAACGCTGTTACCGTTACTGTTACTTTTTTTTGGTAACGGACTGGTAACGACGTTACTTTTTTTTGTAACTGTAACGGTAACGAATTTAACAGTTACTTTTATCGTTACTTTGGTAATCCTATATAATTCTTGTAGTTTCATATGTTTTTCAGATAATCCTATATCCTAGATCCAGATCATCTTCGTAGTTTCATACATATTAAGAACAATTTTAAGTTTAAAATTATCCTATTAAAATTTTTAAACATAAAGTTGAAAGTACAAAAGAAGTATAAATTTGGCTTTACTTATAAATTTAATGAAAATCAAAATTTTTTAAATTGCATTTTGTGCGTTATAAAATCTTCCTCCAAAAATTTTTTATGGTTTTTAAAATTTAAATGTAAAAATTTTATTGCTTTTATTAATATTTTAATAAAAAATATTACAAAAGTAAATTTTTTATTTAGTCTGTTTATTTAGTCTCGTTTTAGTATAAAAAAGTAACGAATCGTTACTTTTTAAATAACGGTAACGGTAACGAATTATTTTTGAGAATCAGTTATATATATATGTATATACAGAATGTTTCGTTTTAAATGATACAGTCGATTTTCACCGAAATTATCGATGATACAAAAAAATATTTCAGACAAAAATTGTAGGGTTTAAAAAGACGCATTTAATGGTAGTATTAGTTTGGCCATAAGTGGTGTTGCCAAAATCAGGTTAAGATCAACTTTATTTTTTTAAATGGAATTACATAATTTCTTAAAAATAATATAATTCCTCCAGTTATTTGGCATATAAAAGTATTAAGGTAGAGTTATTTAAAAATTAATAGTTACGAGATATTTTATATTTTATTTTGACATATTTTGACATGAAATATAAAATTTCTCGTAAACTATTCATTTTTTGATAACTGTACTTTAATACTTTTATGCGTAGAATAATGGGATGAATCAATTAATGTGAGAAAAACACATGGTTGCTTTTCAAAATAATTATGCAATTTGTAATATGCAATTACATATTTTTTTGAAAAGCAACCATGTGTTTTCCTCACATCAATTAATTCATCCCACTATTCTACTATTTTTGTCTGAAACATTTTTTTGTATCATCGATAGTTTCGGTGAAAATCGACTGTAACATTTAAAACGAAACATCCTGTATATATGTATATACAAATATTTTGTTAAGATATTTATAAGAAAGTGCTCTAAAATTGAAATTAATTTTGATAAAAATTAAACGTTATTCGCGTTAAAAGTAAAAATATATTAATTGCAAGAAAAAATACTTATTTTTAAATGGTGATCTTATCAAAATTAATCCACCATATTTGATTATGGTTATAGATAGTGTTGCTAATTTATTTACGCAAGAGATTACGTTTCTGATCGTATGTGTGTGTGTGTGTGTGTGCGTGTGCGTGTGCGTGCGTGTGCGCGTGTGTTTGTGTGTGCGTGCGTGTGTGTGAATTTGCGTATCACTTTTAAAATGTGTCAAAAACAAGCTCTGTTAAAACATAATCGAGCATCGTCTGAAACATATATAAAACAAATCTATTAAATCGAAATGTAAAGCGAATGTATTGAATAACATAATATATGATAATCGAATTAATTAAATTTATTTAGATCATCTCTCGCAAGATGGAAATACTGGAAAATATTTCAGTTATGTTATTTATAAATGTATAGTACATGTATATTTATTTTATTCGAAATAAAATTTTTGGCTCTACTAAAGTGTAATGAGTCTATTACATATTAAAACTGACAATGAAATATAGCAAATAGATTGCATAGATCCTTAAGCAGGGCATCGACATTTTAATTTACGACTATGTATATCATTTATATTTGATACTTTTTATTTAAACAGATATATCTAGCGTAAGAATGTAGACTATTCTTACATATTTTATTTTTATATGATATATACATAATAAATATATAACAAAATTATTAAATTACTTGTCAATTTAACATGGGAATTAATTCCAGCTTCATGTAAGGATTGTGTTTCAAGACTGACAAATTTGCGGCGCGCAGTTTGAGTAGGAAAATTCACAAAATAATTATTATTAGGCACCAAGATCCGCCGCGACCGGTATTGGCTTTCTTTCATATTCATATTTGTTTAATAAATATATAGTATGCTAGATAATAATTATAAAATATAGTAAATATCTTTTATTCTTTAACAAGCAATTATTATATCAATCTCTATATAAATCAATAAACGTATGTTACAGAAACATTATTTTAATTTTTTATTGCTATATCGCGATTATTGCATATTTATGGAAAAATACATATTATATAATCCTTAATAATAAGTTTTGTTCGGGGAATGGGGAGATGGGGGGATCTTATAGATGCTAGTGAGCATCAAAAATTAAATTGCTCGTCAATTTAATATGTAAATTAATTATTCCGGCTTCATGTAAGGACTGTGTTTCAAGACCGACGAATATGCGGCGCGCAGTTCGCATGAGCAGGAATATTCACAAAATAATTATTATTAGGCACCAAGATCCGTCGTGATCGATAGGGGCTTTCTTTCATATTTATAATCCTTAATAATGCTTATCAAAATCACCATTTTAGAGAGAGAGAAAGAGAGGGGGGAATAAAGTAGGAGGAGGAGGGACGGAGGAAGGGGAGAGAGAGAGAGATCATTTTTCGTCATACTAAAAATTTTATATAAGAAAATTGTTAAAAATATTGTTATCCTGCGCGAAAAACAATTAAACTATGTAAACTCTTTTTATTTATGTATAGATATTATTATGAATCTGTAGTAATAATTTTGCAAATAACATATTTATGCAAATGATTCAGCTTTTACTAATGTGACGTATCATCTTTTTGTATCTTCGAGGAGCAGTTTATTCTATCTTATCTATCGTATTTCCTTATTATATTCAAATATCGTAACTGCGATATTTTCTCATATTTCATGATATTTTTCCGCAGTAATTTTTCGCGGTTTTTTTACATGTATTGTAATGGTCGTTATCGATAGAGTTTTCCAGTCTCGGATTTCCCGTCTATCTTATTGACTTTGTAGGAAACGATGAAAATTCCGACCAAACCCGGCAACTGGTTCTCGCTTCGGCCAGCCCTACATGCTCGCCGTCTACCCCTCCCATCCTTCCACGTGCCTTCCTCCTCCAAAGTAATCAATACTGTGAGGCGTCCTGCACGGGACAGGTATAATGCTGGTCCAGATTTTAGAATCGGAGGAGAAATCGGGGTACAGCATCAGAAGGAGCAGAGATAATCCAGTTTATTTTATCTCGGAAGAGTACGATTTGAGAGAATGAAATTATACTCGATAATCCGATAACTTTTTCCGACTTCATTTTTTTATCGCGGACAAATGTCGATACATAACGTTTAATAAATATACATCAAAAAGTCTCTAATCTTTTCCACTGTTTCTTTATTCTTCATTAATCTCGATTAAAATATCGCGCAATAAATTGTAAATCAACTTTTAGTTTGTTAAGATTTCTATTAAAAAATAAGCTGAATAAAAGAGAGAAAAAGATTGATGAAGAATAAAAAGAAGAATTTTTTATATTGATATATAAATATATAGGAATATGTTTAATACAATATTTAAAGATTTGTATTGAAACATATACTTTATTTACGTATTTCAACTTTATACAATCCATTATTTAACATATATAATTTATGTAGAGAGCATTGCATATTCATAGATATATATTTTACATACCTACTTATATACGCAAAAAGTATACATGTATACATGCATAAATACACATAGAACAGATTCTTCTTTTTATTTAATAAAAAATAAAATATTAAAAAATTAAACAAATAAACGGCTAATGCGAATCGCGCGCGGTTAACAGTGCGCTGTTATATTTCACTAATAAATATACATTAAAAATACGAAAGAAAATAAGGTAAATATGCATATTAGGTCAAACCTCACCGATGACCTTGACCTTGACATATGTTGTCAAGGTCACTCTCCTGAGTGACCTTCAGAAGGTTTTAGCTGGCGGTTATTTTTTAATAAAAAGTTATAAATAAAAAAACGCACGCGCCCACGCGCACACACACACACACCCATACACACACACCGGGCGGGTGCAAGGGGGGGGCCGAATCTTGCACCCGCCCGGTGTGTGTGTGTGTGTGTGTGTGCGTGTGTGGTAATAGCAAAATATAATTCATATTGTTGCTATATCTTAGAAACTATTGATGCTAGAATTTTTTTATTTTTCCCGTATTGTCCGCTAAAATTCCCTTCGGAAATCACCTTTACATTACGGCGCCAAAGTTATGTGAATCTTGCCAACTGCTACATTTACAAAATTTTTTTTGTTAACTTTTTAATCAACAATGACTGCCAGCTAAAACCTTCTGAAGATCACTCAGGAGGGTGACCTTGACAAAATATGTCAAGGTCAAGGTCATCGGTGAGGTTTGACCTAATATGCATATTTACCAAAAATAATAATAAACGTTTCGGCTAACTTTTGAGCTATCCTCGGTATCGTCGTAGATTATTAAAAACCATCATACTTAAAAAAAAACCAATTACGCATATATCGCAAAAGCTCAGTTGTTTCTGCCTGCATCTCGAAGTGACAGACTCAGGTGAAGGGCCTTTACGTTGCATGGAATATTGGCCATCACTGTCGTCCACTCCAGTTACTTACCTGGGTAGAAGATGTAAAGAACTAGACAAAAAAGGTAACTGTGTGTGTGTGTGTGTTTACAGTTACACGGACAACAACTACCTGGAACATATGCTCACCTTAAGCTGCCGCGAGATGCAAGATGAAACAAAGCGTCGGTCACGAAACAAGAATCGGTCAAAAAATATTAATAAAAACATATTGGAAGTCCAGTCCGAATGTGCAAAAAAATGCGTTAAGAAATAAATTAAATAATTAAATACAGATCCTTTCTATATATCATTGTTAAGTAAGCTATAATCAATGCCCTTGTCACTCACATTTTATTGTTAGAACGAATTTATGTTTATTTATAATGTCTGAGATTCCGTGCTTGTATTTTATATCATAACGACGATCTTGACATTTATTGTTTTGACGTCCTACATTATACACCACTACAGTTTTATCCGTATAATTCTAACAAGTGTTTTATTGTATTTAATTTATTTCTTAACGTATTTTTTTGCACATTCGGACTGGACTTCCAATATGTTTTTATTAAGCAATATAATTACAAGACCGCAAAGTGTATCAAACAATTAAATTCGAGAGCGGTCAAATACGGTCATAGCAGATCTTAGTGCTCATTAATATTTTTATGTGTGTGACTTTTCTAGTTCTTTTAAACTACGCGCCGTTACTATCGGACTTAAAACGCAGTTCTTGAAACCAGAAAATACAATCTCATCCTGGCTGAGGTAATATTTTTTGTAACAAATTTCTTTACAGTTTTTCGGGATGGGATGGGGAGGGGAGATCTTACAGATGCATGTTAGCATCATTACTATCTTTGTGATATTACTTTTCTGGTTTCAAGAACTGCGTTTTAAGTCCGATAGTAACGGCGCGTAGTTTAAAAAAACTAGAAAAGTCACACATAAAAATATTAATGAGCACTAAGATCTGCTATGACCGTATTTGGCCGCTCTCGAATTTAATTGTTTTTAATAATATTTTTTGACCGATTCTTGTTTCGTGACCGACGCTTTGTTTCATCTTGCATCTCGCGGCAGCTTAAGGCTGCAGGGTCTACAATAGATGTCGTAAGCTTTAAGCCCTAAGAAATTGACCAATCACAGTCGATTATTCTCTTCACATTCAACTGTGATTGGTCAATTTCTTAGGATTTAAAGCTTACGACACCTATTGTAGACCCAGCCTGAGGTGAGCATATGTTCCAGGTAGTTGTTGTCCGTGTAACTGTAATATAGTTACCTTTTTTGTCTAGTTCTTTACACCTTCTACCCAGCTAAGTAACTGGAGTGGACGACAGTGATGGCCAATATTCCATGCAACGTAAAGGCCCTTCACCTGAGTCTGTCACTTCGAGATGCAGGCAGAAACAACAGAGCTTTTCCGATATATGCGTAATTGGTTTTTTTTAAATGTATGACGGTTTTTAATAATCTACGACGATACTGAGGATGGCTCAAAAGTGAGCCGAAACGTTTATTATTATTTTTTCGTTTTTTAAATGTATATTTATTAGTGAAATATAACAGCGCACTGTTAACCGCGCGCGAATCGCATTAGCCCGTTTACTTGTTTAATTTGTTAGTATATCATGAATCCTAATATAGTTGATAAAATATTAAAAACTTAAAATGTCATACCTTTTTCTCGTTATCAGGTAGTATATCGTACGACACTTCTTTCTGTTCTCTTATCTCCATTTGAGCTTTTTGCATCTTTTGTCTAATATCGTCCACTGATATTTCTTCCGCAACAATCATATGTTCTACTTTCTTTATTCTACTATCTCTTCTTTTATTAAGTTCAATTATTTTAGCCTCGATGTCCCTATTGATAAATTCCATTGTTTCGTTTGCTTTGCTCTGTAACAAAAATTTAATTAACCCGTTCGCGCGAGAACACATATTTATACATAAGTTTTTGATGATAAAATATTATTTGTTTAATTTTAAATGTAACATTTTGCTTGTGTAAGTTTAAAAGACATTTTATTTCTCTTCGAATATAGTTAAAAAAAATATATATATATAAAACTGTATGTCTAAAAAAAAAATATATATAACTGTATATCTAAAAAAATATATATATGTGTGTACTTTTAGATATTCTTTATAATTTCATAAAAGAATGATCTAATTAATAAATTATAATTACCCGTAAATTGCTAATTTTATCTTCGAATCTTGCCGCTGATGTCTCAAGATCTCCATTTATGTTGCCTAATTCATCTTTCAAATCATTGACATGAGTTATCCAGCAATCATCGCAGAATCTCTATGAGAATGTTAACATGAAAATTTTATGAAATACATCTTATTACTCCTCATTATCCATTTTATTTTATAAATATAATTAATTTCTCAATAAATTAATTAAATTAACAGCTACAATTACGTTCATATTTGATATATAAGCTGGTAAAAGATTAATTTTAATTATGTATTTATTATAATACATTAGTAAAGATTAATAATAATTTTAAGCTGCTCCATTCATGAAACAAAAAATTACAAAAATTATTTGATTCCCAAGTATTCATGAACTACACTTACACGTTTACAGTGTTTACATTTGTTTACATTTTTACAAGTTTCACCGCAGGTACGGCATCTCTCGTCACGTATTTTTGGTGGTAAAGGCGCAAAGCTCACTGCACTTTTCGATTCTTTCTTATCTGCTGTTGCAATTATTGCTACATTGCATACAGGACAAATAGAACTCCCATCTAAAATAAAAACGCTACTAATTATCATTAGTATTTATCTATCGCTTTTATCTACAAATCTGAAAAGTAATCAAAATATTAATTTTATTATTTACACATCATTAATGCTATCTCCATAAAATTATTTTTTAAATTATATTTATATTACGAGTCTCGTTCTCGAGATTACTATGTAGTACCGCTACAATCCACACGGAGTCGCCACAATCCTTTAGAGTGTGGGCTCTGCCTTACCCCCGCGATCAATCGTAATACCTACGCTTACCGCGCGTAGCGCGACGTGGGGGTTGACGCCGTAGAGAGATATACCCTTTCTAGACTGGAGGATGATCCTACTTGTGGCTTATCTGACTACGGTCGTCCGTCTACCTACACTACACAATTTTAAGATGATTTAGGTTAGTAAGATTGAAAGCAACCTAAATCATTTTAAAATTGTGCAGTGTAGGTAGACGGACGACCGTAGTCAGATAAGCCACAAGTAGGATCATTCTCCAGTCTAGAAAGGGTAATAGGGCGGAACATCGTACGATATACGAGCTTATTGTAATAAGGAGTTTCTTTGTTGAAATATATTGCTAAGTTAACCAGAAGGATCCAGTCTACAATAATTGAGACTACTTGCCCCTGTGTTAAGAAGAATACGTGAGGAATAAACGGGCTTACCACCCAGGACGTAAGGTATACACACGTAACGTCCATTATCCCCACAATTGGTGACCCCGACGTGATCACGTACACTCTCGTAATCACACGCAAGGGCAACGTCACAACTGTGACGGGGTTTCAACGCCGCAGTCCAGAGGCATTCACAAGCAGACGTCTGGAGGAATTTTGGCATCGACGAGGTGTCGACCCCAGAGAGTCATTTTGCAACTTAACAGCGAAGGCATCCCTGGACGTCGCCATTATCCACGCAGTCCCTTCCCGCCAGCACCTGGACGTCCGCCGTGCTCGACGTGGGCAATCGACATTGGGAAGCAGATCGCACCCGGCAGTAACTTCCACGCATCGCCGACGTTACTGCGGTACGAGGGTGGAGGCATTCCACGTGGACGGCGGTACGTTGTATTGTCTGCGTTTCACGCAATCGCCATTGTGAGTAGCGCATGCGGGTCCTCGCAAGCGGTAGGCGCGTGCCCGCGCAAGATACCAGTGTAAACTAAGATTCGCAGCGATCGTACGCTTATTGAGCCTGTATTTCGCTTACCGGTTCTATTCGTAACAAAAAATGACGGACAACGAAGTGCACGTAGATACGTATCGCGTTCCGAAGATACCGCCGTTTTGGAGAGCGGACCCGGAACTCTGGTTCCTACAAGTGGAAGCTACTTTTGAGGTCGCGAAGATTACTGTTGACAAAACTAAAGCACATTATTTAGTCGCGAGCGTTGGAAGCGAAGTACTACCGCATATTAAAGATATTTTGTCGCGAAATCCGCCCCCCGAAAATTTGTACGCGGCGATAAAGGAGCGTATTCTTTCTTCATTCGCGACTTCGTCAGAAACGCGTTTACGACAACTGTTGAAGGGACAGGTCCTTGGCGACCAAAGACCATCACACTTATTAACCAGGATGCGCCAACTAAGTGATGGTCAGTGCAGCGACGCGGTTCTGAAATCATTGTTTATCGAACAATTGCCTGAGGCGTTCTTGCCAATCTTAGTTACGATCAGCGAGCCTAACTTGCAAAAGCTCGCTGAAACGGCTAATAAGATCGCGGATTCGTTTACAAACACCGGCGGTTCCGACGTTTCACTGGCCGCCATTAAGTACGAAGGGCGTAAAGACGCGCAAACGGCCGCGAGCCAACTCGCCGACATAACCAACCGATTGGAAAAATTAGAGACTGCAGTCAATAAAATTAGACAGAACCGCGGACGCTCCAAATCGCGAAAGCACAGTAACATACGTTCTAATAGCAATACCAACATGAGCGAGCCGGCCCGATTATGTTATTCTCATTACAAATTCGGCGAAAAGGCGAAAAATTGTCGCGCACCCTGTTCATGGGCGGCACAGCAGTCGGAAAACTAGGCCCCTCTCTCCGCATGGAGGCAGTGAAGAGGTATCTAATTCAAATCGCCTCCATATTCATGACTGAATAAACGGCCACCGATTGCTCGTTGATACGGGAGCGGAAGTTTCCGTCCTCTCCGCGACGCTATCTCAAAGACGGCTCCCGGCCGAACTTAAGTTATTCGCAGCAAACAATACGCGCATAAATACGTATGGTGAAAAACGTATCACTCTAGATCTAGGGCTGCGTCGTTATTTCACGTGGAATTTTTACGTAGCCGCGGTACCGTATTCAATCTTAGGCGCGGATTTCATAAAACACTACGACCTAGACGTTAGTCTCAGTAAGCGTCGCCTAACAGATAATACTACCAAGTTGTTCACCGTGGGTAGTATCGGCTCAGTTCCGGAAACTAGTATATCGCTTATAGACCACACGAACGAATTCGGGCGAATTCTTGTTGATTTCCCGGAAATAACAAGATCATTGCAAGTGATCCCGCAAGAACCCCACGAGGTTGAGCATCGAATCATTACAACAAGTCCTCTCATTGCGGAACGCCCCCGACGCCTTCCGCCAGACAAACTTAAAGCCGCGAAAAGAGAGATAAAGAAGCTGATGGAACTCGGAGTTTGTAGACCCTCGAGTAGTCCTTGGGCCAGTCCCATACACTTAGTAAAAAAGAAGTCGGGCGAATGGAGATTGTGCGGCGATTATCGCAGACTTAATTCCGTAACGATACCCGACAAATACCCGGTACCGCATCTCCACGATTTTACGGCTAATTTACGCGGGAAAAACATATTCTCTTCTTTAGATCTTTATAAGGCCTACTATCAAATCCCCGTAAATCAGGAGGACATTCCTAAAACAGCCGTAATTACTCCGTTCGGCCTTTTCGAGTTCGCTCGAATGACATTCGGACTTCGAAACGCCGCATAATCATTTCAGCGTTACATACATCGCGCGTTAAGTGATTTAGGATTCGTTTTCGTATATATAGATGACATTCTTATCGCGTCTTCCTCGCCAGAAGAGCATAAGAAACACCTAACAACAGTCTTTCGAAGACTGAAAGATTTTGGCCTGTCGATCAATCCATCCAAGTGCACTCTAGGCGCTAACGAAATAAGTTTCTTAGGATACTGCGTTAATAGTAATGGTTTAACCCCCATGCCAGAAAAAGTGAAGGCTATAAAAAATTTCCCCAAGCCTGATACGGTCGCGGAATTACGACGCTTTCTAGGCGTGATCAATTTTTACCGTCGTAGCTTGCCCCACGCCGCAAGCGTTCAAGCACCCCTGCACGTGTACTTACAAGTAACACTAGGGAAGTGCCATACGGCGATTTTCCTGAAACTTGGCATACAAGTAGTACATGGAAAACTATTGGACACGTATATTGTTATATCGGCCCGAAAGCCGTTTGAAGGGTAGAAATCACCCTTATCGATTT
>NJRL01000893.1:71931-82101 GCA_003063815.1 Aphaenogaster rudis
CTACCCCCAAAATCGATAAGGGTGATTTCTACCCTTCAAACGGCTTTCGGGCCGATATAACAATATACGTGTCCAATAGTTTTCCATGTACTACTTGTATGCCAAGTTTCAGGAAAATCGCCGTATGGCACTTCCCTAGTGTTACTTGTTAGTTAACTCCCGAAAAAACGACAAGCGCGTAATCACTTGGACGCCGGAAGCTGAAGACGCGTTCGTTAAGACCAAGTCTGATCTGGCAAACGCGACACTTCTGTCACATCCTTCTGATCGCGCTGAGACACGCGTAATCTCTGACGCATCGGATTTTGCAATGGGAGCGGTATTAGAACAACGGCTCTTTGGATTTTGGAGACCCCTGGCCTTCTTTTCACGCAAATTTACTGCAACACAGCGCAGTTACAGCACATACGATCGAGAGTTAATTGCAATATACGAGTCAATTCAATATTTCCGACACTTTCTAGAGGGTCGTAATTTTAAAATTTTAACCGATCATAAATCATTAGCTTACGCGTTTCAACAACGATCGGATAAAGCATCCCCGAGACAAATTCGCCAATTGTCATTCATCGCGCAGTTTACCACTAACATAGAGTTCCTACCGGGTACAGATAACTCTGTAGCAGACGGGTTATCGAGAATCGAAGCACTTCCACTACCCCTGGAATTCAACTTAGTCGAATTATCAACTCAACAAAAAAACGACAATGAATTAAGACACTTACGCGAATCTTCGAAAACCACCCTAAAACTTAAAAGATTTGTTTGGGGATCCCCACAGACAGAGTTATATTGTGAGATATCTGGGGAATCAGTTCGCCCTTATATCCCAGCCGCTCTACGTAAACGGGTTTTCGAATTTTTCCACATGCCTGCACATCCGAGTGCAAAGGTCACAGACAAAATTATTCGACAACGATACGTTTGGCCGAATATGCATCGCGACGTCGCGAACTGGGTCAGAAATTGTATCGACTGCCAGCAGTCTAAAATTTCAAGACACGTTAAACAAATTCCGGAACAGTTCACCACACCGGATACGCGTTTTGAACATGTACACATGGACATAATCGGTCCATTGCCTGTATGTAACGGATATAAATACTGTTTAACACTAATTGACCGTTTCTCGCGGTGGCCGGAAGCAATTCCTCTCCGGGACATTACGGCACGAACAGTATTCAGAATTTTTTTTGACAACTGGATTTCGCGATTCGGAGCATCACGGGTGCTCATGACAGACCAAGGAACTCAATTCGAGTCACAGTTGTTCGCAGCTCTTTTGTCTCTCACCGGCTGTAAAAGAATTCGAACGACTGCCTACCACCCCGCCGCGAACGGTCTAGTGGAACGCTGGGACCGCTCATTGAAAGCAGCCCTCATGTGCCATAATACTTCCAACTGGGCCGATGTATTGTCCACGATCCTACTCGGTCTACGCACTCATGTACGCTCAGATACAGAAGCTTCACCGGCGGAATTTGTTTACGGTACAATCTTGCGTGTACCGGGTGAATTCTTCATTCAAGAGGACTTCACACCGGACCCACAAATATTTATCGAAGACTTTAGACAATACATGCGACAAGTAAAACCGGTACCTGTGACACACCATGTAAAAAAACGTCCGTTTCATTTTAAAGATTTATATTTTTGTTCACATGTCTTTTTACGTACAGACGCAGTAAAAAAACCCCTCGAGCGACCATACACAGGCCCCTTCAAAGTTATAGAACGCGTCTCTAATAAAGTTTTTACACTAGAAATAAATGGTAGGGCTCAATATACCGCAGTTGAGAGACTAAAGCCAGCACATTTCGTGCCGGAGGACCTTGCTTCAAACGTTCCCACGAGTCTACCGCAATCAAGCGGGGGACCAGATGATCCACCGATCACCGTACGACCTCAGCCTAAGACGTATCCTGGCAAGCGAAAGCAAGTACAATTTAAGTTAAGTTAAGTTAGATTATAGTAACTACGTCCACACACCGCAAGTCACTAAGCTAGTACATCTAATGTAAGAATCAGAATATGATATTAATTGTAACGTTTTGTATTGTTTGCACTAAGAGAGGAATACTGTGGGCTCTGCCTTACCCCCGCGATCAATCGTAATACCTACGCTCACCGCGCGCAGCGCGACGTGGGGATTGACGCCGTAGAGAGATATGGGCGGAACGTCGTACGATATACGAGCTTATTGTAATAAGGAGTTCCTTTGTTGAAATATATTGCTAAGTTAACCAGAAGCATCCAGTCTACAATTATTACGACTAATTGCCCCTGCGTGAAGAAGAATACGTGAGGGATAAACGGGCTTACCACCCAGGACGTAAGGTATACACACGTAACGTCCATTATCCCCACAAGAGTCCCAAAGCAAAAGTGGCGCCATTAACGCGCCACCTTTGTCAGCGTCCCACCAATCGCCCTCATTACGTTTTCTGTGCGCGAGGGGCAACTTTCCTGCAGAATCGTTTTTTCAATTATTGCGAAATTGATTGAGTTTAATTAGGATGTCAAAGTCAAAGAGGGCGTCGAAGAGGAAAGATGATAGACCAAGTAGGGAAGAGCTCTGGAAAAGAGTAAAGAAGCTTGAGAAAGAGATGCGACATAAGGTAAATGTTTCCCTTTACACAGTCCGCTCCAATGACCTTGACCTTGACATATGTTGTCAAGGACATGATTCTGAGTAACTTTTTCTTATAACTTAATCGTCGCTCGTTGCTTATTAAAAAGTTATTAACAAAAAAGTTTGAAAAATATAGTTTACCCCCGCTTACATGTGTACTGTCTATACACACACTGTATGCTCTGCTTTACCGAAAAAAGTGGAGCCTTCCCGTAGGGGGGAGGGCGGAACCTAGTCCACGCATACACATGTAGGCGGAGGTGGGTGGGGGTGAATCTAGGTTTCTACACGTGTACTGTCTGTACACACACTGTATGCTCTGCTTTACCGAAAAAAAAGTTTGGGAAATATTTTTCGGTAAAGCAGAGCATACAGTGTGTGTACAGACAGTACACTTATAGAAACCTAGATTCACCCCCACCCACCTCCGCCTACATGTGTATGCGTGGACTAGGTTCCGCCTCCCCCCTTCGGGGGAGCTCCACTTTTTTTTGGTAAAGCAGAGCATACAGTGTGTGTATAGACAGTACACATGTAAGCGGGGGTGGGTGGGGGTGGATCTAGGTTTCTACATGCCTTCGGCCCCCCACCCGCACCCCCCCTCGATGGGTGGAACTCCTTTCGTGTGGAATGTTGCAAACGTAGATACAGTCACATGTGGACAGAGAAAAACTTTTTTGTTAATAACTTTTTAATAAACAATGACCGCCAATTAAGTCATAAGGAAAAGTTACTCAAGGTCATGTCCTTGACAACATATGTCAAGGTCAAGGCCATCGGCGCGGTGTCCCCTAATCTAAATAATTACCATATATTTACTCTACATTTTTCGAACTTTTTAAATTAATAACTTTTTAATAAGCAACGAGCGACAATTAAGTTATAAGGAAAAGTTACTCAGGATCACGTCCTTGACAACATATGTCAAGGTCAAGGTCATTGGAGCAGACTGTGTAAAGGGAAACATTTACCCGACATAACACGCGCAAGGATGAGTCAGCGTTCTCGGAAGAAGAAACGGCGGAGATAAGAGCTCGAGCTGCCTCTACAGATAATTTTTTCTTCTCCTTATTATAGGAGAATATACCAGGTTATTGTGCTATTCCTTTCAGCGGTGGGAAAAAACCGCACGTATGGGTTGCCCCAGCACCTTCTTAGGGCAAACATAACCTAGAAATTATGTTTGTTCTTGTAGAATTAACGCAAAAAGATGGACTTGACGCAACTGAGAATGTTCCTCCAGAGTTAACCTCCATTGAGAATTTGGAAGGTATCAAGTCCACGCAAGATTCTCAAGAAATGGTGGACCAGATACCTATAGCACGTAGACGAGGAGGTTTTGGGAGTATTGGGCCTGGACCTATCCGTGTCAAGCGTAAAAGAAATTCATTCTGAATTGGCGTCTCGCTGGACTAGTTGGATTAAATCGGGCGTCAAAAAAGAGGAAAAAACGCAACTGTTCGAGAAATATCCACGCACGGGAAATTGCCCGCTCGAGGCACCGAAATTAAATCCGAGATTGCGTATTACTTTACTCTTGAATGAGCAGGATGAGGAAGTAAACAGGATTCAGCTGTTAGAATACCTGTGTAATGCTGGGAAACTTTTGACGACGGCGCACCATCAGGAGCTGGTGGCAAGAAAACATTGCATTTATCCGAGCTTTGAAAAGAAAGTCAGGACAATGTTGGAGGAACTCAGTTCAGACGAATTCTTGTTTGGCAATAACTTGGCAGAAAAAATAAAATCTGTCAAAAATATTGAGAAAACTGGGTTGGAATTGAAACAGAAGCCTACGCAATTAAAGTCGGTGAGTCATGTAAACAACGCTTCGGTGTCGGCGCAGGGAAACTGGAGAGACCCATCGGTCAGGTTCCAGAGCAATAATCCGATGGACAACAAGAAATGGACTGCTCAAAAGCTGAATAAGCAACAGCAAATAAAGCAGTCGTTGTTTAATGCTCGTAATCTCTCCCAGAACCGATTGCCTTATCCCCAGAGGGGGATTCAGCCGAAGGTGTAGAGTAGAGACCCTGTAATCAGAGTCTGGCCATAAGGTGATTTGGTCAAAATCTTGCGAGAGAGAAGGATATACATTTACTATCGCTTTCTTTCTATCTCTTTCTCTGTCTCTTTTTTATCTTTTTCTCTTTCTGGTTCTTTTGCTTTTGACCAGAAATGACGGACTAATCAAAAGTTGCTACCATATGGCCAGACTCTGATTACAGGGTCTCTAGTGTAGAGGTAAAAATCGCAAGTCGTTTGAGTAAAATTTACAAGGAATGGGTAAAAATTACAAATGAAAAATTCATTCTCGATTGTGTGAGAGAGTATAAGATTTCGTTCATCGAGACTCCGATACAGCAGAGCATTCCACGTTCACACGTTCACACGTTTTCAAATCAATTCGAGTATTAAAAGATTACCAGATCGCAATAAGTCAGCTAATTGATGCGGGGGCGATTTCAGAGTGCGAATCTTGCGAGGGGCAATTTGCTTCGAGTTATTTTTTGGTACCCAAGCAAGATGGGTCTTATAGATTTATTCTCAATTTAAAGCGTTTAAATGAATTCATTGAAAGTATCCATTTTAAATTAGAGGATATTCGAACCGGTGTAAGAGGGTTCGTATATGTGTAATTTAGACTTACAGGAGGCGTATTTTCTCATTCCTATTCACGTGGAGAGTCGAAAGTATTTGAGGTTTATATTTCGAAGTCAGCTGTTTGAATTCATATGCCTACCTTTTGGGTTGTGCACAGCCCCATTCGTATTCACGAAAATTTTAAAACCGGTTCACGTTTTGCGTCTAAAGAATTTTTTGTCGGTTGTATATTTAGATGACATACTATGTTTCGGTGATAGTATCGCTGCATGTGGCGGGAATGTACAGATGACAATTAATTTATTGACTGCATTGGGGTTCGTTGTAAATTACAAGAAGAGCAGTATGGTTCCAAGTACAAGATGCAAGTTCCTAGGCTTTATTTTGAATTCAGTAAATATGACCTTGGAATTACCAGTAGAAAATAGACAACATATACAAGAGCTGGTACAAAGGGTTAGTTTGAAAAGAGTCTGTAAAATTCGAGAATTCGCGCAGTTCATAGGTAAGATAACAGCCTGCTGTCCGGCTATAGAGTATGGGTGGTTGTACTCGAAAAAATTCGAAAAAGAGAAGCAGTTGGCATTATTGTTGAGCGGGGGCGACTACGAGGCTCAGATGACCCTTCTCGACAGTCTTGAGAGCGACGTGTATTGGTGGAAAGCTCATTTAAGCTGGTCAGTGGGGCCGATAAGGAAAATGAAATTTTATAAGGGAAATTTTTTCGGACGCTTCGCTTTCCGGTTGGGGGGCGTTTTGCGGAGGTCAGCGTGCTAGATGATTCTGGTTAGATTCGGAACGACACTTATATATTAATTGCTTATAATTAATCGCGATCTTCATTGCATTGAAATGTTTTGCCAAAGATTTGGTAGATTGTGAGATTTTGTTACGTGTAAACAATACTACCGCCATCGCGTATGTTAATCGGATGGGCGGCATTAGTTATCCACGCCTGAATCAGGTCGCGCGAGACATCTGGAGATGGTGCGAGTCCAGAAGGATTTGGTTGTTCGCTTCATACATTCCTTCGAAGGAAAACATGGAAGCGGACGAAGAATCGCGGGTTAAAAATGTCGATACAGAGTGGGATCTCGCGAAATTCGCTTTGGATAATATTGTTCGTTCGTTTGGAAACCCGAAATTGTCTTATTTGCTTCGGGATGTAATAGGAAATGTAGTATGTTTATTCTTGGCACAGAGATCCAGAAGCGTACGCAATAGACGCTTTCACTCTGGATTGGGATACCAGGTTTTTTTATGCATTCCCACCATTTGCGTTAAGTGTTAAAGAAGCTCAGAAAAATTATCAGATAGGGCTAGTGATATTGTTGTGGTACCGTTCTGGCCTTTCCAGCCTTGGTTCCCATTGTTTATGTCCTTAGTAACAGGGGATACGTTACGTTTCGAGCCGGTTGAGAACTTATTGATACCTCCTTGCAGGTCACTGAGGCATCCGTTAGAGAAGAGATAGCAGGAGTGTTAACGGGGAAGCGTATCGAAGAAAGATCCTCCCTGAGTCCGCTATTCGAGTGCTAATTTTGTCTCTAGCTGAGAGCGCAATAAGACAGTACAACGCTCCGTTAAAACTATGGTGACGATATTGTAGACGTGCAAACATTGATTTACATAATTCTCGGGTGGAGTCATTGTTAGAGTTATTATCGAAACGTTTTGAGGTGGGTGCGTCGTATGAGACTTTGAAGTCAGCAAGGGCCGAGATTTTCTTGATTTCTGTAGACAAGGTATTTTGTGACCCGTTGGTCACTAGATTTTTTAAGGGTGTGTTTCGCAAAAGGCCACCAAGACCTAAGTACGAGGAGACCTGGGATGTTGGTATTGTGCTAGACTTATTAGCGAAACGGCATCTTTTCACACAAGGCGCTCAAACTGAATAAGCTAACAGAGAAATTAGTCACATTATTAGCAATTAGCACTGCGCAGAGAGTGCAGACACTCTCGTTGATTAAATTGGACGATATAAAGAAATCATCAAAGGGTATACATAGAAATCAGAGTTTCAGAGTTGATTAAGACTTCAAGGCCAGGGGGATATCAGCCTCTGTTGCTACTACCACATTTTAAGGAAAAGCCGGAGCTTTGCATAGCAGGGACACTCGGAAGATATTTAGGGGTTACAGCGTCACTGAGAGGGAACTGTAAGAACCTTTTTATTAGTATTAAGAAACCTTATACGACCGCCTTGTCGGCCACGATAAGTAGATGAATAAAGTCCGTGCTAATGAGAAACGGTATCGACAAGAAATACACTGCACAGTACAAGGCATGCTTCGACTTCCGCTGCGTGCAAGAACGGCATAGACATAAATGTCATTAAAGCCACGGATGGATGGTCGAAGGAGTCGCTTGTCTTTGCAAGATTTTATAATAGGCCGATCAAAGACAATCGCGAGGAATTTGTACAGGCAGTATTAAAATAAGTAGTTACATGTTTATACTAAGTTTAGCCTGGTATGTCTGGATAAAAAAAAATAAAATAAAGAGAGAAAGAAGAGATTGAATGTCTCTAAACATCTACATAGTAATCTCAAGAACGAGATTCGTAATATAATTGAAAGATCAAACGAACTTACCTGTAAGTGACGTTCGATCAGAATTATATGAAGAGTCTCGTTCGAGATGATTACTTTCCACCCTGACAAATTAAAATTTTATCCTAACCCGCCCGGGATATAATGGATCATATTTAGACCAGTCGTCTAATAGAATCCTATTTTAAATTATTTTTTCAAGTATTACTGATATTTAGTTCTGAAAGATATGAGGGCGGTTGGTGGGACGCTGACAAAGGTGGCGCCACTTTTGCTTTGGGACTCTAAAGGATTGTGGGTCATCTATTTAGATGTGAAGTTCCGACTCTTTGCGGAGTCGCGCGGCGCATAGAGAAAATTGGATCGAGAGATTTTCACAAATTTGCGGAGGTTTTGCTTGTATGCGGCGGAGGACACTAGTACCTGAGATCGAGCACTACACTCCTTATAGATATTGAGAGCCGTATCGGTCTTCCGCGATTATAGTCCTATCGAATTAGAAAAGATAACTTACAAAGTATCGAAAGTAGATTATACAAGGAGGCTGTTCTCCCCGCGTGAGCGGGTGGAGTACAAGTATCTCCCAGAAAATAAATTCAGTGATGGCGAATGAGGAAAATATGGAATGGACAACCGTGAATAGCAATAAAAGGAAAAGCTCCTCGGAAAATGATAGCCCATCTCAAAAGAAACAACCAACGAACACAGATTCGCGCCAAAATGTTATTGAAAAATCAATGTCGCAGTCTAACACCTTCCCAAAATACTTTCAAGAAGATAATGAGGGTCCTTACACAATATGGATCCAACCTAAAGCTGTAACGGAAGAAGACGGACATAACCAAGCCAAGAGACTAAGCCCTTTTAAGGTAGGAAGACTGTTTTGCGCACGATTCAAAAGTATCGCTTACATATGCAGTAAATCCAAAAATAAAGTTGAAGTTAAGTTTAACGACCTCTACGAGGCTAATCAGATATTAAATGATCCGTTACTAAAATCTAATGATCTAGTAGCTTTCATTCCGAGATTTAGACTAATGAGGAGAGGACTAATTAGAGGAGTGGATGAAGACGTTACTGAAGATGAGATCCTAAAAGTCACCGAATCAGTCTATAAAGTTATGCACGTTAGAAGGCTTAACAAAAGGAATAGGGATTTGAACAGACAAGAGGACGACCCGAAATGGATACCAAGCAAATCAGTGGTCCTAACTTTCGCTGGACAAAACATACCGAATGAGATCTCTATACATAAGATCAAGATTAATGTTGAACCCTACATGACACTCCCAACTATTTGTTACAATTGCTTCAAACCTGGTCAGTCACCCCAGCAAGTTATGCAAGGGTAATTCAAAATGTGTTATGTGTGGCGAAGCTAAACACGATAGTAAATGCACCATAGATACTTCAACTTGCTCAAACTGCAATGGCGGACATATCTCAACCGACAAGAATTGTCCTGTATATCTTAAGGAATATGAAGTAAGGAGGTTAATGGCCTATGAAAACCTTTCAATGGGTGACGCTAGGAAATTGGTCTTTAAAAACCACAAAAAGAATTTTAGACCTGGAATTGAGGAATTTCCACTTCTACAGGAAAAATCATACACTGCATACAGCGAAGCTGTGAAAAGTCAGAAGAAAAACAGGGAAAATCTTTCACTCAATCAACATCTAAGCAACCTTCCAAGGCCGCAGAGAAAAGTATCCAAACGACAAGAAGGAAATAATTCTCAAGATTCCAACGTGACTCCACGAGACTCCTATAACTTAGACAATAGAAGTCAACAAAGCGTGGAAAAATTTTACAAAATGCAAAAGGAACAGTGCGAATTTTTTATCGGAAATGGGAATGAAATTCCATCCTCAAACGGATTGATTCTCCAATCAAAGATGAATAGCTCTTAAGAGCATATCTCCAGTGCAACCAGCCCTGATGGACCAAGCAGCACAAAAACCGAAGATCTTGAAAAGCATAAAAACAAGAAAGCCCGCCCCCAGCAAGTTACTCTTGTGAATGTCTCTAATAGAATGGACTCTGGCACCAGGGTAAGGATGGAAAAGAAACAGTTTAACACATCATCCCAGGCAACTTTACCGAAGGAAGCTAGAACGTATGGCAATAAGAACAAGGAAATCAGCAAGCAACAAAAACCAGATGCAAAATACGAAGTCCGTAAAGCTCCTAATAATAATGGTCAATAAAACTAATCTAAAAATCTGTCAATGGAATTGCAGAGGAATAAGAGGTAAGCTATACGAACTAGAAAGGTTTGCCGCGGAATGGGACATTTTTATGTTAACAGAAACGTATCTTAAACCGGAACAACCTCCATTCCTTTTGAACGGATTCGAGACGGTTCGTTTTGATAGACTGGA
>NJRL01000894.1:0-13565 GCA_003063815.1 Aphaenogaster rudis
GAATAGTTATGTAAATTTTGTTATCCAGGTTGGCGGTATTATTAGACGCACGTATATTATTACAATACTTTAATTCCTTCAATCTCTTATTGATATGTTTGTCAATCATATCTGTAGGATAGCAATTATTTAAAAGGATTTTTTTAATTACTTTAATGTTTGAGTCATGAAACTGTGGACTAGACAGTAACACAGCATGATCAACTAAATTAAGTATGGTGTTTAATTTGTATTTGTGCTTCTTGAGAGCAACTGCAAACTACCCAATAGACGTAATTGACGATATGAACATGTATAATTGTATTTTTCACATGACGCACAAAACACGTAAGAATTTAATCCTCGAATTTTTAACGTATTATAATGTTTTGTCCATATTGAATATTGTTAATTTATTCTTCAGATTTTCGGGCTTGTTTTGGACACAATGCCTTAAGTGTTGCTTTGTAATTTAAACGATTATCACTTGATAAGGACCAAAAACTATGGTCGAAACGTCGTAAAAAGTTTCTTAATAAATTTGGCCAGTCGTGTCGAACAAAAGATTACCCTGATTAAAAAAAAATGTTACTATTGCACAATGCGCGTTTTGCAGAAATATCAGTAAAAGCAATCTTATCTTCGCATAAGTAATCTTTATACTGATATTAACAAGAGGGGCGATAGTCAGTTATCGCCTTTCGCACTTCGCGTTGTACCACACCTGAGCGCGCGAATTTTAGGCGGTCTGATTCGCTAACTATAAATGCTTATAATTCAAAAACTATTATAGCCTCAACTTTTAGTATTAGGATTTTCGTCTTAAAATGATCTCAGGAATCTATCCGTAAGCGTTGATCCGATCTTTACGGTACACCCTATATATATATATATATATATATATATATATATACACGAGGTGCTACCCAAAATTTCCGAGAATTAGCTTGTGCCGAATAAACCAGTACTGGTACGAACTTGCGCCGCTAAGTGCCTCTGAGTGTATCTTTCAACTGTTAATCTGCCAATTGGCGTCTTTATAAGTATAATACTTAAGGTAAGTATTAATGTTTTTACGAGTAAATTCTCAAAAATTTTGGGTAGTTTTAGTTTTAATTTTAATTTTGGGCACTTTACACAAAACGCGATGTAAAAAAAACAGCTGAAACTCGGAAACACGTGCACTTATAAAGACGCCAGTTGGCAGTTCAACATTTGAAAAATACACTCAGAAAAACACTTAGCGGTGCAAGTTCGTACCTCTACTGGTTTGCTACAATCAAATTCTCGGAAATTTTTGGTAGCACCTCGTATATTGTAATTCAACCAGAATGATCTCAAATAGTCAGGCTCATTCCCACAATGAATTCTGGTTGCTTCCTTCCGTACCAGTAATATCCGCGTTAAAAGAAATCATTCATATATACATGCACTTCTACACATTTACACTCAACCAATGTACCGAACTAAGCTTTGTATTCAACATTTGTAACTCTTCTTTACCTTTAAATGTTCTCGGCTGTCAACTGCGTAATTATTTATAAATGTTTCTTTTTATTTGTTTAAACCTTATTAAATTCAGTTGACCTCATTCTGCTTCATTTCTCGTCTCCCATTAGATCGCATGAGGTCCACTGCCAGGTTAAAGAGATTCGATTCTCTGACCAAAATAAAGAACCGACGATCGCACCGAGCTCACAGAGGGTATCCTAGCGTCCTTGCGGAACATTGACCCATGTCTGGAGCCATAAACGTGCGTTTGACTCGTACGCACCTCAGAGCGTTCACCTGCGAAAGGGTTTTCATTACGTCCTTTCTATATATATATATATATATATATATAATACCCTTTTCATAATCTCCCTCTATTACTTCCGAAAAGAGTAATAATCATATCCTGTGGTCTGGATGTAACAATTAAAATTAGTAAAGAAGTGTGAATTCATAACAAAGATAGATAACAAATTGTAAAATTAGATAAATTAAATTGAAATTTCAAATAAATGATCTGTTTTTATATAGACAAGAATAAAAATGGATAAAACCAACAATGTGACTATGTGTAACTGACATGATATCATGAACCTCTTACTCGCATTCTAAAACCAAAAAAGCCAATCCACGACAGGTAATAATTACACTCCAGAAGGTCGACAATAATAGTTATTTGTGTAACAAGTGCGGAAAGTTGACAATTGAACACGAGCGCGGAGTGGACGCACGAGCCGAAGGCGAGTGCGATCACCCCCGCGCGAGTGTCAATTGTCAATCCGCACTTGTTGCACACACTATTTTATATTACAAGTGCGTGGAAAGTGACCCATAAGCGAGCGATGTACGTTTCACGTTTGAGGTTATGAGAGATGTCGTTAAGAACCTGTGCGTAAAAGAATGAGACCGTGCTGGAATCAAATATGCACGGTTTCGAGTGGAAAATTCCTCTGTGTGGAATTGGTTACTTTCCGCACAGAAAACACGCGCGTAATGGGCCATTTTCGGCGCACATGTAATATAAAATTGTTTATAACAGTGATTGTATAGCAGTGGATTGTAATGCTTCAGGTCAATAATTCAGAAAGGCTATATATAATGCGAGTACTTCGAGTATATTAAAACCTTTTTAAAAAAAGGTAAAAAAGGCGCTAAGTACACGCGCAGTGTATGTAAAAGTTGTTATATAAAAAGTATTTTATTTTAACCTCGAAAAAACCCAAGTAGTAGTATCTTTAATTGAAGACAAATAAAACCCAAGTGATACGTAATGTTTGGAAGGGTCTAATTTGAAATTATTTCTATGTTCTTTCAATCTAGTGTACACAATTGTCTCTTACGATTAGTCTGACCAACATATGAAACATCACAATCATTACAAAAAATTTTATAAATTATAATATTATTCGAGATCAATTGATTTCTTATCTTTGTGAGTTCTAATAAATTTGCAAGTTTTTTATTGAAGCAGCAGTAGCCTACGGTAAACTCGGACTTACATATTAATAACAGAACTTCTTGCGAGTAAGAGTTTCATGATATCATGTCAGTTACATACATTGTTGATTTTATTCATTTTATTCTTGTAAGTTTGTAAAAACAGATCATTTATTTGAAATTTCATTTTAATTTATCTAATTTTACCATTTTTATCCGTCTTCGTTATGAATTCACACTTCTTTACTAATTTTAATCATAGATTTACTCAATTCGGATTATCGATATTTTACACCATTGACTACATAAAATCTCTTAACGACATCGTTTTTCATTCTTTCACTTTTGACGAAAATTTTGGACCACATCTTGGACTTAGCGAATTCTCGCCTCCAAACGAGCAATAAGTTATTTATTACATTTATTAAATTGTAAGACGACCTAACTGGCAAGAGATGGTATTCTATCACTACGTATCAACCATACGGATTGTGGTTTCGTACGAGTAACAAAGAGTGACGCCAAAAACAGGCCAAAAATAGCCTGTTTCGCCACCCTTGAAATCCGACTTGAATTTGGTGCTAAACGATAGTTATATATAAGACATTGATCCTCTGAAAGTTTCAGATTGAGTCCACTCTTTATCTTCAAGATATGAGGGATCAAAGTTCGCATTGTGCATCAACGTCCTTATCAACTGTTCTGACCCATTTCAGATGGTGCTTGATTAGCGTGAGTCCCCGTACCTCTCACGTTGCATGAACCATGTATACGTTTTGATATACTCCTTTAATTTTGCTTTTTAAGAATGGTTATTGACACATTGCATATATCACGCTCCGCAATCATCACAGATCCGCTGCTTGTGAAAGCTTACATGAAATCTCGGTATCGCAGCGGGAAAAATCATCACATCTTTGTGTTAGCAGACAAGAATAAATCTGGTAGAAACGCGATTGTCGAATATTATTGTACTTGCGGGAGCGGTTCACGTACTGTCGGATGTTGCAGCCATATAATGACAATTATATGGTATCTCGGCTATGGACAATACAATGGGATCGATATATCCAATCCTGATATATGCAATGTGTCAATAACCATTCCTAAAAAGCGAAATTAAAGGAGTATATCAAAACGTATACATGGTTCATGCAACGTGAGAGGCACGGGGACTCACGCTAATCAAGCACCCCAAATCGTGAGAGGCACGGGGACTCACGCTAATCAAGCACCCCAAATCGTGAGAGGCACGGGGACTCACGCTAATCAAGCACCCCAAATTGTGAGAGGCACGGGGACTCACGCTAATCAAGCACCATCTAAAATGGGTCAGAACAGTTGATAAGGACGTTGATGCACAATGCAAACTTTGACCCCTCATATCTTGAAGATAAAGAGTGGGCTCAATCTGAAACTTTCAGAGGATCAATGTCTTATATATAACAATCGTTTAACACTAAATTCAAGTCGGATTTCAAGGGTGGCGAAACAGGCTATTTTTGGCGTCACTCTTTAATACTAATAATGCTAAAGCATCTATAAGATTTCCCCCCTTCCCTCTCACGAAAACTATTAAAAAATTTGTTGCGAAAAAATATTACCTCAGCCAGGATTTAAACTTGGACCTCCCTATACTCCGTGCATGCATCGTAGCCAGTTCGACCACTGAGGCATGTGATAATATTTATCGCAACAACCGATGATGTTAAGAAAACGTATTCGTTTCGTGTGACACCATTTTTCGGTCAAGGTGTATAAGTCGTCTTATAATTTATTACATGTTAATTATTTACTGGCGATTTAGGAAAATTAAAGTTTCTGGTTATTACATTTATATTGACTCAATATTACCGACTGTATATTGATTCAAACATTATCGACCGAATTTGTAATCTATACATATTTATATTATATCACCGAAAGTTGTTTCTGACCTTGGTCATGGCCTCTTACATGTTTTTGGTTCTTATATTTATTTTTGCTTTTATTCCTATTTTTAAGTTATTTTATTTTTTATCATTAATTATATTTTTCACTTTATTATGTCGGTTTTTTGTTATGAATGTATATTTTAATCATATAATTTTATAATTACTGTTCAATTTTTTACTTGTAATGTTTATTGTTTTATGCCGAAGAAGACTTACTGTTAGTATAGTCGAAATGTCCATACTGATGAATTTATTTATCTCTATGCAATTCTAATAAATATATTTATAATTCCAATCCTATAATTTTTCTTGTATTTTTGACCATTTTCTTTAATTATTGCATTTGCATATAGTGAGCTTTTTTTATCTTACTATTGAAAACATTTTGATCAGAATGATAATTTCATTGTATTCAGGTTTAGCCAAGTAAAATAATAAAAATAATACATGATAAATGTTAAGTAACTTACATTGTGTGCGATAAAAGATATAAGAAGTATGGAAGCATTCACAAGGAAGATGTATGGCGTATGAGTTGCATTGCTCATAAAGACAAAGACAAAGAACATATTTCAAAACGTGTTCAAATATGTAATCCGTTGGTCATAAGTTCGGGAATTGCAAGGATTCAAAGGTCACATAGGAATATATTACAATACTATAGATATGAACGATTTAATGCATTTTATAAGTTTACTATTTACATATTTACAATTTGCAAATGTATATGTCGTAGCCAGATTATTAAATCCGCCTTTTTATAAAACGTCTAAGCGTTTTATAAAGTGCGGCCATATTCTCAAATGATGGTTAAAAATGAAATATTTTACAATCTGACTAAGAATTTTAGTCTTTTTATAAAACACTAACAAACGACCCGCCACATTGTCAAACGCGATGTTTGTACATCGTTTTAGATTCTGGCTGGTTCAATTGAATCATTTTATGAACTGTCTTTGTAGAACAACCATTTATAAAAAATTAATAGGTGAATATGTGTATTTCATTATGTGATTATGCCCAGATGTTGTTTTATCAATAAAAAGTGCTTTTATAGCGGGGCTTCGCCCCTCCCCCTGCATCCCGCATTAAAAACATAATCATATCCTAACTGCTTCAACCGCGGAGATATTAAATGGGCATTTTAGTTTAATATCTCCGCGGTTGAAGCAGTTAGGATATGATTATGTTTTTATTATTTTATTATTATTTTAATGCGGGTTTTTATTATTTCATTATTATTTTAATGCGGGATGCAGGGGGAAGGGCCTTGCCCCTCCCCCTGCACCTCGCTATAAAAGACTCGAAAATGAGTCGAAACGTCCGGTTTTATTGTTACATCATGATATTTTATTAAAGAACATCGTTTTTATTGTTATATCATGATTTTTTATTAAAGAACATTATATTTTATCTATTGCGCACTGTCGCCAGCGCTTGACTCTTAATTGTCGCTTTATGCTTTGTTATTTGACCTTATGAGAGTCAACTATTTATATATCATTTGATTATTTCATTTTCAACCATGATTTGAGAATGTGGCCGCACTTTATAAAATGTCTAGACGTTTTATAAAACAACTGATTCTATAATCTGGCTACCACATATACATCAATAATAATATGTAACAATAGTAATTTTTACAACAAGCACATCGCATAAAAATCAATGTATCATGGTAACCCAATGACACATGGCTTAGAAATCATGCGCATAGCTAACTCTAAAAATAAAGTCCGTTTCGGCTGACGTACAAAATTTTATAAGATATTGGATATTACAAATATTGTCCTCTAAAGTTGCCTGATTTGTACACTGTTTTTCTGTTGTTATTTCCCCTTTCGTTGTAATTAGTCTATCTATATTTATTCTTATGACATATTGGCTCTTGCGCAATTCTACTCATTATAAAAATTCTTATTTTTATCCATATGCTATTATTGATGTACACATTTGCAAATTAAATATGTAAATGGAAAAATTGTAAAATGCATTATAAATCGCTCATATCTATAGTATTTTTATATATTTCTATGTGACCTTTGATTCTCTGCAATTCATGGACCTATGAACACCAGAAAACAGATTGCACATTTGAATATACTTTGAAATAAACTATCTTTTTAGCTATATACTATAAAGTAATGCAACTTATACGCCGTATAGGGTGCTTCCGTAACTTACACATCAGTAAGTTGGGTTATCTGCCTATCGGCAGGGGCATACTTCACTGGGTTTGCAGAATAAAGTCAGAATGCAAATCCGGCAGGGTTGGGTAGTAACTAGTAAAAGATAAAAGTTAAATAATAAAGTTAATAACTTTTAACTTAACTTAGTTAATTTTTAACTTCAACTAGTTATTTGTAAAAGATATTAACTTTAACTTATTAAATTTTTTATTAAGTTAAAAATTTATCTATATGAAAGAAAAAAATTATAAAAGAAAAAATACATTCCAACATAAAAACAATATATATTGTTTAGAATTGAAAATACCTTTATTGACTCTTTTATTGCTCTCACAAAACAAATCCGACCGTCGTCAATCTCGGTCTTAAAACTACTACTACTTTATGCGTAAAAAACGGAAAAGAAACGTCAGCGCCATCTCTTTAATCTTATTGGTCGAGATCAGGCGGAAGTATAAATAAAGGAAATGAACGTAGAAACCACGAATATAGAATGATAGAACGAGACTGAACATCCCGCCCACCAAATTGACGACGTTAATTTCTGGAGTGACTTATTTGACTATGATTGAATCGGAAGTTTACATAGCTTCCCAATAGTTCTCTTGGTAATTCCGCTAGGAGTTTTGACGGTCACGGATCGAATTTTCTCGTCGCGGCTCGGATGCAGTTCGACAATTCGATCGATCTTCCACTTCAAGGGCGGTAGATTCTCGTCATGTATCAGGACTAAATCATTGATTGCAAGATTTTCTTGACTTGTCTTTCATTTAGTTTTTGCTTGAAGAGTGGAAAGATATTCGAGTGTCCATCGTTTCCAAAACTCTTGAACGTTGCGTTGAATCAATTGCCATCGATTAAGACGATTTAATTTGACGTCAGCTAGATTGATGTCAGGAAGGCTCGTAAGCGGTCCGCCAACGAGAAAGTGTCTCGGAGTCAGAGGCTCGAGATCTGCAGGATCCGCTGACATCGGAGTTAACGGTCTCGAATTGAGACAAGCCTCAATCTGCGATAAAACAGTTGCCAGCTCTTCATATGTAAACAATGATGGACCGGTGAGTCTTTTCAAGTAAAATTTGCAGGACTTCACTCCGGCTTCCCACAGCCCACCCATATGCGGAGAACGAGGCGGAATGAAGCTCCACTGAATTTGATTTTCAGACCAGAATTCGAATATTTTCGAATTTCCGACTTCCCTGCGAATAAACTTGTAAAGATCCTTGAGCTCGCGATTAGCGCCAACAAAATTTGTGCCATTGTCGCTATAGATGCGCTGTGGGCATCCTCTCCGTGCGACGAATCTTCGAAGTGTGGCCAAAAATGCTGCAGTCGTGAGCTCACTCGTAGCTTCGAGATGGATGGCCCTCGTTGAGAAACAAACGAATAATGCCACGTATGACTTGTTCGTTTTTCGTCCTCGCCCTTTGTTCATGAGAGTCACTATAGGTCCTGCAAAATCGACACCAGTTACGAAGAAGGGCCTGCTTGGTTGAACTCGGGCTCTAGGTAGTGCAATCATAATTTGAGACGCTGGATGAGGATTGACCTTGTAGCAAACAATGCATTCGTGAAATATGCGCCGGGCGAGATTTCGTCCGTTAAGAGGCCAATAACGCGTGCGTACTGCCGCCAACAATGCTTGAGGTGTGTAACTCCGGCGTGTAACAGTCTGAGGTGCTCTCTCACGACGAGCAACTTGGTAAGTCGATGTTTGTCAGGCAGCAATAATTGATGCCTCTGCTGGAAGTTGACAGGTGCTTCCTGTAGTCTACCGCCCACCCTGAGCAGTCCATCCTTGTCGAGAAACGGATCAAGTGATGACAATTTGCTCGATTTCTTGATCGGATTTCCCTTACGAAGACTTGTGATCGGATTTCCTCTCCGAAGGAACCTTCTTGAACGTATTTGATAAGCAATTTGGTGGCTCGTTGTATTTCGCTGACCTTCAAACTTACCAAGACTCTCTCCCCTGCTTCTTTGAGACAATTTTCGATGAAACGCAGACAGTACGCCAGCACTCTTTCCACCTTTGAAATCGACGAGTACTTTGCGATGATGTCGTCAACAAATTCGATGCTTTGACGACTGGTTATGTTCACAATAACCATCTTATGAACCCGTGCTTCAGCGTCGATGAGTTCTTAAATTGCTTCCGATTGATAAGCTTTCTCGTCAAGTTGTTCCGGGACTTCCCGATTCCGCAACCAGGTTGGTCCCGCCCACCATAACTCACTGTTTTTGAGTTTGTCGCAGCTTACTCCGCGAGAAACTAAATCGGCTGGGTTTTCCTTGCCGCTTACGTGACCCTACTGGTCGTCCGGCAAGGATGTTTGGATTTCATTTACGCGATTTGACACAAACGTTTGCCACTGAGACGGTTCCTTGGCAATCCATGCCAGAACAATCATAGAATCTGTTCATGCTCGAATCTCGTCAAATTCAACGTTTAATGCTTTCTTGACCGCTTGAATCAGCCTTGTGAGAAGAACGGCGCTAGCCAATTCAAGTCGAGGCAGAGTTATACTTTTTACTGGAGCAACGCGTGATTTTGAGCAGAGCAACGCTGATGTCCTCTGACCTTCTCGATTCTCGGATTGGATATATAGACACACGCCGTAGGCCCTCTCTGAAGCGTCGCAAAACCCATGCAGGCATAGTCGGATCGGGTCCTTATGTGATATAGTTCTCTGCAGCACTCGAATAGTTCCCACCGTTTGAACGTCCTTGACGTAGTCGTTCCATTCATTGAACAGTTCTGGTGGAAGTAAGCCATCCCACTCGACGTTGTGAGATCAAGTTGCTTGCATTATCAGTTTTGCTCTGATGATAATCGGCCCAACGAGTCCAAGTGGGTCGAAAAGTTTCGATATAGCTGATAATATCTCTCGTTTTGTTTTTGCTCCGAGGCGAATTTCGATTAAAAACTGAAATTTATCGTTCAAAGGCAGCCATTGTAGGCCCAGGGTTCTCACCGAATCGATTTTGTTGATGTTCAATAGTGATGAATTATTGTCCATCGATCCTCGCGTCCTCGCGATGACTTCCTCGTTGTTTGAGCTCCATTTGTGTAGCTCAAATCCTCCTCGTTGCAATAACTGCGTTAGTTGCTGGCACAACTCCTTTGCTTCTTCGATACTGTTTGCGCCCGATAAAACGTCGTCTACATAGAAATCTTGCAGTACAATACGAGACGCTGTTGAAAAATCGTTCTCTTCGTCCATTGCCAATTGTCGAACTGCTCTAATAGCCAAATACGGTGCACAAGCTTGGCCGTATGTGACCGTATTTAAGCCATACTCCCGAATTGGCTCATCTACCGAGAACCGCCAAAGAATTCTCTGAAAATCACGATCGCGTGGGTCCCGGTACATTCGTTGTATATCTGCCGTGAAAACTACCTTGTGTAAACGAAATCTCAAAAGAATCTCCACCAAACTATCCTGCACCGTCGGTCCAATCAGGAGAAGGTCGTTCAAAAATTTTCCGGATCTAGACTTCGCGGAAGCGTCGAACACCACTCGCAACTTGGTTGTGGTGTTCGTCTCACGAATTATTCCGTGATGCGGCAGGTATACAACGGGTAGTCTATTCGCGAGCTCTCCGGGAGATACTAGGGACATGTGTCCGAGCTCGATATATTCTCGCATGAATTCGGTATAACGCTGTCGCAATAATTCATTGCCCTTGAATCGTCGCTCGAGTCCTAACAATCGGTTTTCCGCGGTTTTCCGAGACTCTCCTAGCTCATTGGCTGGGTCGCGGAATGGCAGGCGAACTATAAATCGCCCCGAGTTATTGCGCGTCGTTGTCTCGAACAATTTCTCGCATTTTTGTTCGTCCTTTGTCAAAACTTTGTCCCCGTTAATTTCCTCAATATTCCAAAATCGTGTAATATTCTCATTGAGAGTGTTACTATGCTCGCGGAAACAAGCCAGCACTGCCACCTCTGGAATTCGCTGCGCTCAAGTCGGCATTGGTCCGGCTAAGACCCAACCTAGCACGGTGTTTTGTAAAGTGGACTTATCGTGGCCTAGCTGGATTTTTCCCGTTTCGAGAAGGCTCTGAAACTCTGCTCCGATGAGCATCTCGACCTTGCTTGGATCATGATAGTACGGATCGGCGAGTTTGATCGTGCTCGGTATTTGCAATTCGCTTGAATCGAACTTAAAGGATGGCAGCTCGCTTGTAATTCGCGGTACTACTAGGCAATGGACATTGATGCGCAAATTCAAATGTCTAGAGGTTACTATGACGTTACAATCTTGCGTGACTTGACTTTTCATTTCGTTTAAACCAACGATTGGTTCATTAAATTTTTTGGTACGCAATTCGAGCTTATTACATGTCGCGCTAGTAATAAAATTTGCTTCACTTGCACTATCTAGTAACACGCGTACCGCAATCGGCGTTACACTCGAATGATTCGCATTTACTAACGCCGTGGACATAAGGACACGTTTGAGTCGATTTGTCTCTTGATGCATTGTCGTCACATTGTTGCTTGGGGCTTTGACCCTGCTTGGCCCGTCTTGAACCGTGGGCGCCGTTGACATGCTCAATTTCAATGTTTTTGCTGGTCGATCATTCTCTCGTGGCATGTGGCATAGCGTGTTGTGGCGTCCGGAACACTCTCTGCAAGAACCCATTTTGCATGTTTTGACGAAATGATCGTTCCGGAAACAATTGATACATAGTCGAAGTCTTCGTGCCTCGCTGATGCGCTCTTCGACTGACATACCTAGAAAATTTGTACAAAAGTAAATGAAGTGCGGACCACTGCAGAGATAGCATTTACCTGATTTATTCGTCGTTCGTTCCGTAACGCATGACGTCACGTTGCTGCGTGTCACCTTGCTCTGCCTGTTGAACGGTTTGCGCGAGGCGGACTCGTTCTGCGACTCCTTGTCAGGCTTCGTTGCTGCATTCTTGCTCGTGTTCTCTTTTGGCTTCGTACCTCCTTGCCAACGTTCGAGGATT
This sequence comes from Aphaenogaster rudis, assembly GCA_003063815.1. NCBI lineage: Eukaryota > Metazoa > Arthropoda > Insecta > Hymenoptera > Formicidae > Aphaenogaster > Aphaenogaster rudis. The sequence goes on from NJRL01000894.1 coordinate 12,011, forward strand.
TGACAGCGTTTTTGCAGGAATTCGATTATCTTCTCGACACTAGATTCTTCGTCCGCCTCGGCTTGCCGTTCCCACTCTCGTCGTGTTGCGGTATCGAGTCTCACTTTGATCACGTAAACTACTAACTCGTCCCAATCATCAGTAGGAAGTTGCATCGCCTTCAAAACTCGAAGATGTTGGAGTGTATGGTCGACGAGTTCACGGATCGCGCTTGCGGGTTCGCGTTCGACCTTCGGCATTTCGAATAAACAATGAATATGCTTCTTCTTGATAGATTTCAGATCGTCGTAGCGTTTTTTCAACAGATTCCACGCCACTTCGTAATTCACGTCTGAAATGTCGATTGAGTCGATTAATTTTGCCGCGTTGCCTGTCAATGACGAGGTTAGATATTGGTATTTCTGAATGTTTGACAGCTCGGTGTGATCATGGATCAATGTCTTGAAGGTTTCGGAATATCGTTTCCATTCCTCGATTGTTCCGTCGAAATTCGGCAACTTTACTACTGGAAGTTTCACTTGCGGGTCTCGTTGCCCGCCTTGATTTCTATTGGTCGATAGCAGCGTCAATAACGCGGTCTGCTGCTCTAGAAGCCTCACTAGCGGATCGTTGTTCCGCGGGGGCGCCACTGGGCCATCCGCTGGGCCCTCTATACTGTCGTCGAATGAATCTTGATCACGCCACTCTAATATGTTTTGCTATCTCGCATTAATGCCACTCCTTGGCGTAGAGTCCGTTAACGTCATTTTGGTTTTGAGCTTCTTTAAACTGACCGTTGCTTGAATGTACCTCTCCTCAAATTCCTCGTCTTCTTGCTGATCTTGCTCGCTAAGCTGATCTGTTTTATTTAGTTCCAGCAATCGTGTTTGAAACTGGCCGAATGACACGCTGGCTTGCTGTAGCTGGTTTATACGCTCTTCTAATTCTTCTAGGCTGACTTGCCTTGCGGGATCTTCAGCTTGTGCGATAAAAGTCTCGATGCGGCTTATCTTCGCCTTCACGTAACCTCGTTTCTTGCGAGTGGCTGCTATGGTGGCGTTCATCTTGGCGTTCTTGATCGCTTGTTCTTGCTTATTCTCTCGACGAACTTGTAGCACTCAGACTCGATATTGACACTATTGTCTTTTGCAAACTTGTTTACTCATCCGGCTCGAAGGACCATGTTTAGGATTGAAAATACCTTTATTGACTCTTTTATCGCTCTCACAAAACAAATCCGACCGTCGTCAATCTCGGTCTTAAAACTAATACTACTTCATGCGTAAAAAACGGAAAAGAAACGTCAGCGCCATCTCTTTAATCTTATTGGTCGAGATCGGGCGGAAGTGTAAATAAAGAAAATGAACGTAGAAAAAACGAATACAGAATGATAGAACGAGACTGAACATATATATATATATTTCTTTGTTATTTAATATAAACTTAATTTACAAATAGAATATTAAATTTATATTTGATAATCTATATTATAATTAAAAGTATAAAAATGGGCAAATGAGAGTAACAGCGCTGTAATTGGTGCGCAAAGAATTAAACAAAAATTAGTTCATTCTTT